>JAPEVW010000341.1:72500-133929 GCA_027921565.1 Artemia sinica
GGATCACTCAGTCGATACAATCACCCCTAAAATAAAAACAAGAAAAAAACAGCAAAACAAAAAAACACGCATCTGTGATCTTTCTTCTAGCAAAAATTGAAAATTCTGCATTTTTGCAGATAGGAGGTTGAAACCTCTGGAATAAGATTCTCTGATACGCTGAATCTGAAGGTGTGATTTTCATTAATATTCTTTAAGTTTTATGTGGTTTTTATCCCCTTTTTGAAAAATCAGGCAAATTTTCTCAGGATCGTAACTGTAGATATGTAACACTAAATTTAATGAAACTTATATATTTGGAAGCAGAATAATAAGGCGATTCTTTTTATATTAAGCAAAAAAAAACATGTTTTTTAACTGAAAATAAGGCGTGACATTAAAATTTAAAACGAACAGAAAATATTCCGTATATGAAAGGGTCTGTTCCTCCTCAACACCTCGCTCTTTACACTAAACTTTTTATTGTTTTAAAAAATAAAGTTTTGAGACAAACTTTGGGGCCCAATTAACCTCCAATTTTTTGGTCACTTAAAAAGGGCACTAGAACCTTTAATTTCTGTTTAATCAGCTGCCTCACAATATTCTAGAACTACTGGATCGATACGAACACCCCTGAAAAAAAAAAAAACACGCATCCGTGATCTTTCTTCTGGCAAAAAAATACAAAATTCCACATTTTGGCAGATTGGAGCTTGAAACTTCTGTAGTTGGGTTTTCTGATACGCTGAATCTGATGGTGTAATTTTCATCAACGTTCTATGACTTTGATGGGTTGTTTCTCCCTTTTTTCAAAAGAAGGCGAATTTTCTCAGGCGTGTAACTTTTGATGGGAAAGACTACACTTGATCAAACTTACATATTTATATAATTATATATTTGAAATCAGCATAAAACATGATTTTTCATGCATCTATTGGTATCAAAATTCTGTTTTTTAGAATTTTGGTTACTCTTTAGCCGAGTCGCTCCTTACTTACAGTTCGTTACCAAGAACTGTTTGATATCTATCGGTATCCGAATTCCGTTTGTTAGAATTTCAGTTACTGTTGAGCCACCTCACTCGTTACTTAAGTTTGTTACCACGAAGTGTTTGATATTACTACGAATATGACGGGGCTTGCCCCCTCCAAAAAAGATAAGTTTTTCGGCATTTTTAAAAAAGTTACTTATTGTTCCAATTACACGACCCTTGTGTTTCAAAAGTCGTTTTTAGAGAATTGGGACAAAATTTATACTTTAGCATAAGGAGCGAGGTTTTGAGGAGGTAGAAATCCCCTCATATACGTAATAGTTTCTGTTCGTCTTAAGTTTTAATGTTACTCTTTAGTTTCAGTTGAAAAAACTTGTTTTTTAATATAATTTCTGTTCGTTTTTTTACACAACGCCAGGAAATACTTCCCACCTCTACGGAAAAAATCCTCCTCCCCATGGAAATATCCTCTGTACAATTCAATCCTGGTGAAAATTTACCCGGACAATAACCCTTAACACCTCCACGCGTAAAATTGAGTCGGTAAGGAGAAAACAAGATATATAGAGAAATTTATATAGGAATTCTGGCCAATTGCCCCAGTACATAATTTCCCCTGTAAAATTCACCCCCTAGAAACTTCCCTTTCCATGAAAATTCTCCCCGTGAGTAGGGAGGCATCTCTAATTTTGAACGGACAAGGACCAGGACAAGATCACAGCCAATCAGAGGGCTAAAATACTGTCCAGTGCAACATCCCGTGCATATTTATAGGCCAATCAGAGGGCTTCAATACGACCGGTACAAGACCACACGCTCATTGAATCTGACCTGGTGTTACTTCAGATTAGAATTCTGTGAACTATTAGCTTGAATTTTTCGTAATTTCTTTGTCGTAATCAAAGTACCGTATTATCTGCTATGAAACAATTTCCCCTCTTGAACATTCTTTATAATGTCTGTGCCTCAAACCAGAGATAAAAGTTCGTTTGAGAGCAAATTTTTATTTTTGCCTATCTTCAGCTAATCGATTATATGTTAATAAAAACGCAATAGGATAACCGTTTCCAAAAAGTAAGTCTCTAATAAAATTTAGTTCATCTGTGATGTAAGAATCAGAGCAAAAGTTTAGGGCGTGATACACAAGAGATGTAACAACACCTCTTTTAACTTGTGGGGGGGGGGGTTGATTGGATTTAAAATGTAGATATCATTTATTTTGTGTGGGTTTTCTGTAAATTGTAAAATCCAGTTTACCAATGCTACGAATAATTAATACATCCTGAAACGGTAATTTATTTGCACTTTCAATTTCTAAGGTAAATTGTTAATTTCGATTGTATATATTAAGGTGAGCTAAAAAGCCCCAAAGTTCATTTCCCTCATAATTCCAAAGCGATATTACATCATCCATATAATGCCCCCAATATACATGTTTTAAAAAATATGAATTTAAGGCCCAATTTTCAATGTTTTCTACATATATGTTCGCTAATAACCCGGATGGTGGTGCTCCCATAGGGAGACCCTTTTTTTTTGATAAAAAGAATTACGGAACTGAAAAGTCGCTGAATACTTATTGCAAATTTTGACTAGGGACATTGAAACCTCGCAATCTATTCCTGTTGTTGAATCTTCAATTAAATGATAGTTTTCTTATATTTTATTTTTAATAACTGCTCAAGTATTGCTACATCAATATTTGTGTACATAGAAACTATGTCAAAGCTGCTTACTATTGTATTTTCTGAAATGCTTGCATTTTACGCTTTTCCACTAAATCTGCCGAATTACAGATGTACGATTTTTGGGAATAAAGCAAAGGTCTGAAGGCTGTACATAATCACTTTCCAATATTGGAAACATGGGGCTATCGTACATGCTAAAATTTGCCTTAATGGAATACCTTGCTTATGTAATTTTGGTAAACCGTAAAATCTTTGGGCAAAAGCTACCTCGGGGGAAAAATTTATTAAACAATTGTGGAGTGATTATGCCATTTTGTTTTAGATTCTTTAATTCGGCTATAATTTCATTCGCAAATTTTTCAGTTTGGTCGTGAGTCATGGAAGTACATGTATTTATGTCTTTTAAGTGGGAATAAATTTTGTTGTCGTAATCTAACGTATTCATGACTACAAGTGAATTTCCCTTGTCTGCTTTTGTTATTATAATTGAAGAGTCTTTGCGAAGCTTAGACAAATTTTTATGTCGTGCAAAATTCCTGGCGTCAAATTAGTATGAGACGTAACTTTTTTTGGCTGTCGTAAAGTGTATTAATAAAACAAGACCTCACTTCATCTGGGTTAAAAATAGATGTGCAGTGTTTATGCAAATCATATTCTAAGGATGAAACTATATCTGCCACAGGAACTTGTTTTGGTGGAAAAGAGAATTTGGACCTTTTAAAGAGTTTGGATTGTCTTAGATTCAAGTATTCTAAAGGATTTTGTTTTTGTCCTT
The DNA here is from genome assembly GCA_027921565.1 of Artemia sinica. Classification (NCBI taxonomy): domain Eukaryota; kingdom Metazoa; phylum Arthropoda; class Branchiopoda; order Anostraca; family Artemiidae; genus Artemia; species Artemia sinica. Next base: position 75,934 of record JAPEVW010000341.1, read on the forward strand.
AATAGAGACCCTACCACACCAATAGGAAAATTTGATTGCGAGGGCAACACTTAGATTTTTGTCATGTTTTTTTCGCTTTGTCGATTATTTTAATTTAATATAAACTTTCTAGTACCACTTCATAGTAAGATTTGGGGGTTGAGTTTGAGTAGTATCCTCCCACACCGACTTATTGTTTACTGTTAAAGCACCGAGGACATTGAAAATAAAAATATGTTGTTCTAATGGGTTAATGTGATGTTTGAATTGAGTATGCTAATGGGTTATTGAATTGGCTTTTAGCCCTCCTTGGAAAAGTAACATTGTCCTTTAGGTTATCCCCCTCCCTCCAACTTTTTCTCAAAATGACATTAAATATACTTGCGGCTGTACCAATCATACACTATGCTTCCTTATAGACACGACGCGGTTTTCCCTGTGGTACTCTATGGCCGATTATCGACACCACACGACTGTACCATTTGAGAACTAAAGTTACATCAAACAACAACATAGCAGATTATAACATGGATCAAGGTACAGAGTTAGAAATATATTTTTATTTAGAGTGTGCTATCTGTAATCGCCACTATCAAGACTTCAGTAATTTGTAAGAGAGTAATGCAGCAAATTTAGAAATCATGGAAAATGAAATAGAAGAGGACAATCTGCGTGAATTGAGAAAAAGAATCTTTCATGAAATGGTAAGAAAAGGGTAAGCTCATCAGTTTCTGCAGCTGAAGAGAATTACCATTATCACAAGAAACAGTATAGACAATGGACATCCTCTCCATTACAAGGAAGATCAGGAGCACAAGGAAGCTCTCACAAAAGGAGGTTCGATATAGCCAAAAAGAAAGATATAAAGAAGAGACAAAGACATGATGGATATCTCTAAAGAGGGCATTATCAAGAGAGAACACGATGAATTATTTTTTATGCAGATTCAGAATGTCTAAAGTTGTTCAACAATGTTAATAATGTACAATAATGTATGAAACATATTTTTATAATAATATTCTACATGTCATTACTTCATTAAAAATATACTATAAATTACTTTGTTATATTTCCATTATTTTTTGAGTACGCTAGCGCCACAAACGCTTAGAATATCTATTAAAATGTTGGAGATGTATGAAATTAACAAAAATGTAATATTTTACAAGCTAATTTACGTAACAATTTCCATGTTTCATTTGCATGCAATAGACATCAAGAGTTTTATGACTCCTCCCCACAATGAATTCTATGGGTTTAGTGACTCTTCCCCCTAGTAATAAGTCTTTCTTACCTTCAGCAAAGATATAAAAGTTTGATGAAGTACTTCTAGGCTCAAATATTATTGAATTTGCATTTTCATTATTGTCTATGGAACTCGAAGAAATTTACTGTTATCATTGGATAGTGAACTATAATATGTTTGAGTATTATAAAAGCTTATGGAGTACTACATTATAAATAGACTGGGATTCTACAATAGAGTGATAACACCACATAATAAAAGTGGTCAAGAACTGAGAAATGTTTAGGAAGAAGTCAGTGAAATTTGCAGCTTTTTCGGGGTTGAAGCACTATACGTAAAGGGTAACGTACCTATAGATAAAGTTTTAATTCTAAATTTTGACCCTAAGATTCCTCTTTCCAGTTTAGAAGAATTTAAGTGTCCTAATTTGAAGCGGCTTATCAACGTCCTGAAGAGAAGGTTAGGTTCTCCGTGCAGTGGTTACCTAGGGACATACCTCATCATGATAAGTGTTTAAGACACGGTAAAAAGTATTATATACCATGGGATCCTCGTTTGTGGATGTTTAACAGTGAACTTTAAGTATTATTTTTATGTAAATACGTGTTTTTTCAAAAATCTTTTTTAATACGTTTAAGCAATAATATCTTTAAGCCTTACCCGTCTTTATTCTTTTTAATAGTTCTATTCATTCAAGAAATTATAAAAAAATTGTAGGTAAGCAACAAAATCCTTCTTGAATTCACCTCTTTGACACACAACACGGAAATTTCATCCAAGAAATTATGAGAAAATTGTAAGTAAGTAAGGGTATATTCTTATGCCCTTCTTTTTCAAAATACTATGTTTTTTTAGACTTAGAATTTTTGTGTGAATTCTAAAATGATATGAAATATGCTTGCGGCTGTACTAATCGTACTCTATGCTTTCTCGTACACATGACACGGCTTTTCCAGTGGTACTCTATGGCATGTTATCGACATTACCTTGTTTATTGCATGTTTATAGGTCATTAATCATTGTACAGAGGAACACATAAGTCGTATCTTTAAAAAAGTGAAGATGGAATATTTTAAGAAATTTTGCTCACATGATAGCGTTATTGTATCATTGAATGCTGACAGGGAGAAGTGTTGGAACTATGAAACTAGTACAGGTGGTAGCAATATTGGAAATGTATGAGTGCATTGTCATGACAGTGAGAAATTAAATTTCACTGGAGAACCAAAAAAATTCTACTCTTTTGATTGTGGATATGCGAGATTGAGATCTCCAGAGATGATTGCACTGAAAGAGAATGCCAACATAAAATTAATAGTTGATGAAGAGGGGCATCTTTTTGCTAGTGCTTGTGGTAATATATTACCAAGTGTTACACCCCATCGGCAGCTTACGGGTGTTGGCATTTAATGGAAGACCAAAAGAAGACAGGCGTACTCTTCTACTAATATCATAAACTATGTAATGTCAACGCGCAGGAATATTCTACATATCATTATTTCAATAAAAATATTTTATGCATTACTTTAACATATTCCCATTATTTTTAGGGTATACTGGAACGTCAAAAGCTTAGAATATCTATTAAAATGTTGGATATGTAAGAAATGGAATTTTCAGAAACATAGATATTACTACTACTACTAACAGGCTCATAGTGGAAATATTAGAAAATGAGATAGGTTAAAAAAACTTTTACCAAAGTCTAAGAGAGAGATGAGCTGAATTTTTTAACCCAAAAATCTCCACCGACAAGCAAACACCCCGTCCAGACGCAGAGACAGAGAGAGTTTACAGTTTTCAGAAACAGGAACATCCACGTTTAAAATTCATCTGATTTTATTAACAGTGTTTGATTTTTAATAAAGTCATAACAAATTCTTTCTTGAATTCACCTGTTGAATGCACAATACTGAAATTTCATTCAAGAAATTATGAAAAAATTGTAAATAACTAAAAAACTCTTTCCTTAATTTAGTTCTTAGATATACAATACAGATATTTCATTCAAGAAATTATGAAACAATTTTAATTAGCAACAAACGCTTTCTGAATTCACCACATGGATACACAACACAGATGTTTCATTCAAAAAATTATGAAAAAAATCGTAAGTAAGTAACAAACTCTTTCTTGAATTCGCCCCTTGGATAAACAATACACACATTTCATTCAAGAAACTATGAAAAAATTGTAAGCAAGTAAAAAACTTTTTTTTGAATTCACCTCTTGGATTCACAATATAGAAATTTCAATCAAGAAATTATGAAAAAATTTTAAGTAACTAACAAACTCTTTCTTGAATTCGTCTCTTAGATACACAATACAGAAATTTCATTCAAGAAATTATGAAAAATTGTACGTAAGTAAAAGCTCTTACATGACTTCACCTCTTGGACACACAACAAAGAAATTTCATCCGGGAAATTATGAGGAAATTGTAAGTAAGTAATAACAAACTCTCTCTTGAATTTACCTCTTGGATACACAACACGGAAATTTCATTTATTAAGTTATGAAAAACAGCAAGTAAGTAACAAATTCTTTCCAAAATTTATCTCTTGGATATGCAAGAGGGAAATTTCATTCAAGAAACTATGAAAAAATTGTAAGTAAGTAACAAACTCTTTCTTGAATTCACCTTTTGGATATGCAATACAGAAATTTCATTATAAAAATTATGAAAAATTGTAACTAAGTGTCAAACTCTTTCTTGAATTTTCCTCTTTGATAAACAACACAGACATTTCATTCAAGAAAATATAAACAAAGTGTAAGCAAGTAATAAACTCTTTATTGAATTCACCTCTTGGATTTACAATACAGAAATTTCATTTGAGAAATTACGAAAAATTCGTATTTAACTAAGAAACTCTTTTTTGAATTCACCTTTTGGACACTCAATACAGAAATTTCATTCAAGAAATTATGAAAAATTTTAAGTAAGCAACAAAGCACTTTCTTGAATTTACCTCTTGAATACACAACACGAAAATTTCATTAATGGAATTGTGAAAAATGTAAGTAAGTAACAAACTCTTTTTTTGATTTCACCACTTGGATACACAATGCCGAAATTTTATTCAAGAAATTATGAAAAAATTGTAAGTAACTAATAAACTCTCTCCTGAATATGCCTCTTGGATATACAATACAGAAATTTCATTCAAGAAATTAAGGCAAAATTGTAAGTAAGTCACAAACCCTTTCATGAATTAACCTCGTGAATTTCATTCAAGAGATTATGAAAAAATTGTAAGTAAGTAGCAACTTCCTTCTTGAATTCACCTCGTGGATACACAATACAGAAATTTCATTCAAGGAATAACGAAAAAATTGTAAGTAAGTAACCAACTGTTTCTTGAATTCATACCTTGGATACACAATAAAGAAATTTCAATCAAGAAAATGTGAAAAAATTGTAAGTAAGTAAGAAAATCTTTCCTGAATTCACCTCTTGGATGCACAATATAGAAATTTTATCCGAGAAATTATGAAAAAATTGTCAGTAAGTAAGAAACACGTCCTTGAATTTACCTCTTGAATACAAAATACAGACACTTTATTCGAGAAATTATGAAAATTGTAAGTAAGTAACCAACAGTTTCTTGAATTCGCTTCATGGATACGCAATACAGTAATTTCAATAAAAAAAACTATGAAAAAATTGCAAGTAAGTAACGAACTCTTTCTTGAATTTACCTCTTGTATACACAATACAGAAATTTCATTCGAGGAATTATAAAAAATTGTAAGTAAGTAACAAACTCTTTCTTGGATACACAATGCAGAAATTTCATTCATAAAATCATGAAAAATTGTAAGTAAGCAAGTAACAAACTCTTTTTTGAATTCACCTCTTGGGAAAAAATACAGGAATTTCATTGAAAAAATTATGAAAATTTGTAAGTAACAAACTCTTTCTTGAATTCACCTATTGGATACACAATAAGGTAATTTCATTCAAGAAATTGTGAAAAAATTGTAAGTAAGTAACAAATTCTTCTTATGAAAAATTGTAACTAAGTAACAAACTCTTTTCTGGATTCAGCTCTTGGATACACAATACAGGAATTTCATTCAAGAAATTATGAAAAAATTATAAGTAAGTTACAAACTCTTCTTATGGAAATTGTATGTAAGTAACAAACTCTTTTTGAATTCACCTTTTGGATGCACAATACAAAAATTTCATTCTATACATTATGAAAAAATTGTAAGTAAGTAACGAACTCGTCCTTGAATTTGCCTCTAGGATACACAATACAAACAATTCGCTCAAGAAATTCGGAAAAATTATAAGTAAGTAACCAACTATTTCTTGAATTCACCTCTTGGATACACAATACAGAAATTTCAATCAAGAATGTAAGAAAAAATTGTAAATAAGTAACGAACTCTTTCTTGAATTCACCTCTTGGATGCACAATGCAGATATTTCATTCAAAAACTTATGCAAAATTGTAAGTAAGTAACACACTCTTTCTTGAATTCACCTTTTGGATACACAACACAGAAATTTCATAAATGAAATTATGAAAAATTGTAAGTAAGTGACAAACTCTTTCCTGAATCTCTTGGATATACTGTACAGAAATTTCATTCAAGAAATTATAAAAAAAATTGAAAGTAAGTAAAAAACTCTTTCTTGAATTCACCTAATGGATACACAATACAGAAATTTCATACACAAAATTATGTTAAAATTGTAAATAAGTATCAATCTCTTTCTTGATTTCACCTTTAGGATACATAATAGAGACATTATGAAAATTATGAAAAAATTCTAAGTAAGTAACAAACTCTTTCTTAAATTCACCTCTTGGATACACAATACAAAAATTTCATTCAAGAAATTATGAAAAATTGTAAGTAAGTAACAAACTTTTTTTGAATTCACCTCTTGGATGCACAATACAGAAATTTCATTCGAGAAATTACGTAAAAATTGTAAGTAAGTAAAAAACTCGTCCTTGAAATCACCTCTTGGATACACAATACAGACATTTTATTCGAGAAATTATGAAAAATTGTAAGTAAGTAACCAACTGTTTCATTAATTCACCTCTTGGATACCCAGTAAAGAAATTTCAATCAAGAAACTATGAAAAATTGTAAGTAAGTAACAAAATCCATCCTGAATTCACCTCTTGGATGCAAAATACAGAATTTTATTCGTAAAATTATGAAAAAATTGTAAGTAAGTAACAAACTCGTCCTTGAATTTGCCTCTTGGATACGCAATTCCGAAATTTCATTCAAGATATGAAGAAAAATTGTAAGTAAATAGGTAACAAACTCTTTTTTGAATTCACCTCTTTGATACACAAAACAGAAATTCGATACACAAAATTTTTCATCTGGAAAATTCAATCCTGGTGTAAATTAACCCAAGAAAATTACCCTAAATACCTCGAAGCGTAAAAGTGAGTCAGTAAAGAGAAAGTAAAACAAATAAAGACATTTCGTATAGGAATTCTGGCAAATTCCACCAGTATACAATTTCCCTTGAAAATTCAATCCCGGGAAAATTCCCTCTCCCTGGAAAATTGTCAAAGTGCACTGTCCCCCCAGTAAAAATTCATCCTCCCAGCCTCACCCTGAAAATTTACTCATGTTTCCCAATAACAAATACTATATATAAACAACGGGCAAACTTTATAACTTAAAGATTTCTCTCCAGGAGCTTAGGGGGTCCTGTCGATCTTCGAAGAGATATTCATTAGGCCTTTCGACTATTTTGAACAAAATAGCAATATGTGACTTTTGATCATATGATTTTGAGAAAAAATGGCGTGGGAGGGGGTTTAGTTGCCCTCCAATGTTTTGGTCACTTAAAAATGAACTAGAACTCTTAGCTAGAATGAGTCTTCTTCTTATGTTTTAGACCCACTATGTCGATACGATAACTTCTGGAAAAAAACACAAAAAAACAAGTAAACACGAATTAGTGATCTTTCTTCTGGCAAAAAATCAACATTTTTGTAGATAGGAGCTTGAAACCTCTACAGTAGGATTCTCTGATACGTTTGATCTAATGGTGTGATTTTCATTAAGAATCTATGAATTTTAAGGGTATTTCCGCCATTTTTTCCGAAATCAGACAATTATTCTCAGGCTTTTGACCTTTGATGAGTAAGACTAAACTTAATGAAACTTATATATTTAAAAGTAGCATAAAAATTCAATTCTTTTGATATATCTATTGGTATTAAATTTTGTTTTTTTTAAGTTTTGGCTACTATTGAGCCGAGTCGCTCCTTACAGTTTGTTACCACGAACAGTTTGACAAACTATTTTTCTTATTAATCTCCTCAGTTTAGAGAAAAAAAAATGTATCCTGATTGTCGTGATTTAAAAGTTCTACAATGACAGATTCTTTAAAATTTACATTGACAGTCGAATCCTGTCTAAGATCTATTGGTTGGTCTAAATCAATCTTTCATATTTTATGCGGCTATCAGTATATTTACAACATTTTCTTTGTTTCTAAGACATTCTAAACCCTTGTATATCACCAAAAGAAATAGTTGGAATATTTACCGAATATTTAACGGAAATATTGTTTTTTAGATCCTTATTACCTTAAATATCTTTTTTTTATAATGACTAGGTCTTAAAAAAAACCCCTATATTGTTTACGACCCCTTTTTAATATCCACATCTGTAGGGAGGCCATAACGACTCCGAGACGAACACCGTGCTGCCATATATAATTAAGTCTAACGCCGAGAGGTTATAATTTATTCAAGGATTATTGATCCACTAACGAGTCAATGACACCATTTTCAAGGTCGATTTATTTGTTGTGTCTAGGTGTAATTACACCGGGACGAAGTTTGCACATGCGCATTGACTTCTAACGGGGCAATGTATTGATCAACAAGAGGGGAAGTAGATTTCTGAGAAATTGATTACTTTATTTGACGGGGAATTATTGATTCTAACGGGGACCAGATCACGCGTCTCTTTCTAAGCCAATCAGGAAAGTTACGTAAGGTTTCCCATTACATCACAATTCACCCTTGAGGTTTTGTATATAACGGACATGCGTTGTGGTTAAATTATCATACAGTTTTAAGACACCATGGATAAAGCATTGAATATTGATGACTTGGAAACTTTGGCTACATCGATTTATAATGTGAGTTCTGTAATAATACATTTTCTTAGGTTATTTCCAAATAAAATCATTTTACATAGTCCCACTCCAGTAAATTCAAATTCAGGGTATACCCCCCCCCTTCCACCAATACAAATCACCACTATGTGATGTTTATACTCGATAGAAATCGTAAAATAAACTCTATTTTACCATGTAAACCACCCACCAATACAAATACAAATACAATTCACCAATACAAATCACCACTATGTGATGTTTATACTCGATAGAAATCGTAAAATAAACTCTGTTTTACCATGTAAACCGACCCTCCCATGTTACGACTTTAATTCTTTCATTGGAAATAGTTTTGTTTTTGATAAATTTATTCTCTCTGTATCCTACCTAAAAGTGACAGCCAACTTGCTGTAAACCCTTAGCTATTAATATACTGTTTCCATTTAAGCCGCTAGCCTGACTTAAACATTTCCGCTAAGATTTAAATAGGGATAATTATTGATATCTGTCAAGTGCATCCTGCTTCTTAATTCACGTGAATTACGATAGCGGCTTAACCAAAAGGTTTCGCTGTTAGAGTGCATATTATTTCTTTTTTCTAGTGTTCGATAAAGTGTCTTTTATATTATCAGTGGAAGAGGGGGTGAAAACTAAGGTTTTTAACTTTGATAGTAATAGGCTAGAAAGCAAATTCCTTAGGAGTTGCTTAAAGACTATATTATGCATAAATTAGCTAGAAATTTTTAACCTATGATTGCAAATTTTAGGCCTATAAGCTGTTGGGTTAACTATCTTTTTTATCTAATTTAAAGCCTATATATAAATACCCTCTGTTTCTTGAGGTTATCACATTTCTAACTGTCGCAAATTTTTACATTTTGCTTTACTGAAAAGAGGGAGGGGCTTCTTTGAGATAAATGCCTTCTAGACAAAATTATGCTTGACAATAAATTCTGGTTAGGAGCGGGGGTACTAATTTTTCTTGTGTAAAAAGAGGAATTGTTTTTTATTCTAAATTTTTTCTTCTTTTTAAGGACAATTTTGAGAAATACATGCCTCCACTTCAAAACAGAGCTAAGGCTAATGGCACTACTCCAATGCAACAACTGGACATAGCTGAGTCATTCAGGGCTACGCTTTACCAGCCCCCTGTGTCCTCCAAGCAGGCAGCAATACAGTCTGGTCAAAACCTAAAAGAGAATGAGTGGCTGCTCAGAGGATGATTAACCCCGCTGGCTCATCTCTGCAACCCAGTACCATCACCGCCACCGCCACATCAACGCAAGCCACTGATGTCACCACCCCTCCATCCTCCAAGACACGCTACCAGGACCATCTGACACATAACTCCAGCCGGAATATGGGAATATAAGCATTTTTACCTCTACTTTCTATCTGATTATAGAAATATCTACATATTTCTTCCAACTTTTTAGGCCTTTCATTTCACCATTTTTCTACACAGTACAAGTGTGTCAGAGATATTAACAAAATATTTTCGCTTTTTTTTCAACCTGATTAAATATAACGTTCCTTCTTTGAATTGTTTAATTATTGCATACATTCAGCCAGTTGAATTCTCTTAGTGAAGCCAAATAAAAAAGCACTATATTCCGGTCATAATTTTCCATAGTAAGTAGCAAAATATTTGCGATATATACTGCTTTATTAACGATTGCTTAATCTTAATTCTACAAATATCAAAAAACAATTTTCAATCGGAATGAGTTGTGTATCATGAGAGGATATGGCCTAAAAGGGATAGGCTATCCATTTCAAATCAAGTAAAGACCCTGTTGTTTTTTAAACCAGATGCTCATCAGATGGAGAAGAAGACGCGCCTGTGGTGTTCATTTGCAACAATTCACAATGGAATGGTATCATTAACGAAATTCAAAGTAATATTGATGATTTTTAACTGATTTTTTTAATTTAGATAGTAGCACAGTTGGGCAGGGGGACTTACCTTTGCTAAGTCCAAACACCTTGCAGCTTTTAGAGGATTTTACCCGAGAATTTACAGGGAACCGTTCCCCCTCAGATTACATGAACACACTTTCAAACTAATGAAATGGCTTTCCATAGCCCTATTATTGAACAATGAGGGGTGTGGGGGTGGTGATAATATACAAAAGGGGGAGGAGGAGGAGGAAATGGCTTCGAACAACCCTATTGTTGAACAATAAGGGGGAGGGGTGGAGATAATATACAAGAGGGGGAGGAGAAGGGTGACAATACCCAATTTATGAGACTTACCGAATTCCTGTTGTCAAATTCAATATTGAACACAATAGTTGTTTACACTGCGACTTTTGGGGATCCTTTCAATTCGCTTATGGGGGGTAATTTTGTATTTGACCCTATAGAAACTGTCCATATATATGTAGATAGAATTCAAGCACTGTTCGAAATCCAGATTTAGTTGTGGGGGGGGGGGTAGGGATTCAATTAAGGTTTCAATTGTTTTAAAGGTATTCTATTTAAATGAGGGTAAAAGCGAGGTTTATCATCATTATGTACATACCGAGATGTTACTGGTCTATCCGCATTTAGAAAATTATGAAACAGTTTTTATGGATTGGATAGACCACATTATTACGCATCTCGAAAATTATAGCGAAAATGGGAGTGGGTGTGTAATTCTTTGTGTTGAAAAGTTAGGTGTAAACATTTGTAAATTTAAAATAAAATTTATTTTAAGAGGGGGTGAGGCGTCTGAGGGGTCAATAGTTTTAAAATATATTCTAGACTTTGAGGGTTGTCAAGGCGTTCAATGAATCTGTTTTGAAACGGGTCAAAAATGTTTCATATACGCTTTCCTCATGTCAGCATTCGGGCCTCTAGCACGTGGACACTACAAAGAAAAATTTAGAATACTGGGGTGTACATGGGAAAGTGGGGTCCTATTTTCCCATTGTAGATTTTTCTTGTTTAGAGGGAAAATACCCAGTAACGCTCAGGTCCACTGATATTTTTGAAAGGACCAATGCCCATATAAATATCGGCGTTACTGTGGTTCAATATGAAACTGAATTTGAGAATGGGGCCCGGTCTAGTAAGAAGGGGATGGTGTTCCCCGTAAGGGGCCCGGCAATTGAGTTGGTGAAGCACTGGGTTTGTTTATTGTACACACCACCTAGTGAACCTAATGCAATTGGCCATTTCAATACTATCACAGCCATCAGTAGACCTTTGGGAGGGGGTAAGAAAATGGGGTTATGTTTCTACTGTCCAACATGCCTGTCTCGATTTCGTAGTGATTTAAAACTACAAAATCATATGAGGCATTGTAGACGGCATGGCTACCAGTCAGTGGAAACGGTTTCAGGTGATAGGGCCGTTTTAGGTTTGAAAAATTTTCGAAATACCCACCTCCAAAGCAATAAAATCTCTTTGGATTGGGAGGCAAAGCTAGTGGAAGTGAACTATCTTCGATTTCTTAATCGAATCAAAGAATATCGAGCCATTGCAGTTTCCTACGCCCACGTGCAAAGAGACAGTTCTTACACTATGTAGTTGTTAGAAATAGTTGAAACTTTGGATGAGGGTGAGTGCATAGTCAAGGCACTGACTAAATTAATTGGCATTGCAAATGACGCTATTTCTCGTTTGAAAAATACCAATTACCAAATGTTATTGTCTGCAGAGGATCGTATCGCGATAAAAAATATGTTGTGTTTGTAAGAGAGAGTTTGAAGAGGGGGATAAGGGGAAGGGGACTAGGGGAAAAAGAGGGGGAAAGGGGGAAGTCAGAGACCACGATCACTTTTGGCCGGAAATATCATCTGAGGGTGGTAATTTTAGAGGGGTAGCACATCAATCATGCAATGTGAATGTAAGCCAGCTCTTTTTTATTCGGTTTTTGTTCACAAACCCAAATTATGATTTAAAATTTATTTTACCGGCTTTGGACACGTATGCATAGGGAGGGAGGGGGAGTGAGATAGTCTATGGGTAAACAATTCATTTATCTATAACATCATCCCCAAATCAGCAGAGAGGGTAGTGCTTCTCGAGTTTAAACGGCAGTTAGTGAATAACGGACATACGTGCCTGAATAAAATCAGGTTTTTAGATTATTTTAGTTTTTTCCCCAAGGCATTGAGTCAATTGATTCAAGTGCAGAAAAGTGACAATTTTGATAGTTTTCCATTGCATAAACAGAACTTTCAAGACAGCGAAATGTATTACCTATTGACCTGTAAAGGTGTATATGCATATGACTATTACTGTTCTGGCGCTGGCATAAGCGAGGAGAAACTACCTCCAATTGAAGCTTTCTTTAATTCACTTACCAACAGTGAATGCACTGACGATGAATATGAATTTGCCAAGAAGGTCTGGGCTAAGGGTAATTGTAAAAATGGGTAGGATTATTGTAGACTGTACTTGGCCAGTGACGTTTTAACTCTGTTAGATAGTGTCTGCAAAAACAAAGATCAAATCTATTCAGAGTTTGGACTAGTTATAGGATATTATTTTTCCACGCCAGATTTGGTGATGAACTTGATTTTAAAAATTAGTAAAGAGGCAATAGGCTTGATCACTGATGTAGATCAACACCTTTTTGTAGAAAGGTCAATGAGGGGTGATATGTTTTTCATGGAAATTTTGTGACAACAGATCCAAGCGGGCAAGACCCTGGTGAAAAGTCAAATACAGTTTTCCTTGATATGAACTCGTTATATCCCTCGGCAATGTCTCACTACTCTTTGCCCTGTGGAAACTATAAAGGGCTTGAGAATCGTTGTGAGTTCCCTGACATTAACACCGTCGAGGACAATGGGCCACAAGGATGTTTCTTTGAAATTGAAGGACACATTCCATTGGCACTTCATGATTCAGTCAGAGATTTAGTTTTCCCCTGTATCAATCGACCAGTGACCAAGGACTCACTGAGCCCATAAAATTGATCATTGGTTGAGGATATGGGGATGCACTGGACCCTCTACAAGCAGAAACTGATTGCAGATCTGGACCCTAAAGAGAATATCGTTGTTCAGCATGTGGTTTTTGCGCTGGATGGTGAACAATGGTTTCAAGATCACGAAAATACGTAGGGTCCTTCAATTCAATCTAAACCTTTATTGAAGACGTTTCTCGACACCTTGGTCGATAAACCTTCTTGGGCAAACAGTAAAGTCGAAAAGGAAATGTACAAGCTCATTCTAGATTCAGCGTTTGGCAAAATGTGTGAAAGCGTAAGGAACAGGTCTCGTTGTGACGTCGTAACTGACCCTCAAGAATGTGCACGAATTATTGCAGACCCCAATTTTAGATCGTTCACGAGCATAGAGACAAGCACGGTTCTTTTACACAGGAAAGAGAGAAATGTGGTACTGAACAAGAATATAGCAGGAGGTAGTTCAGTACTTAAAATTTCCAAAAAGCTCATGCTATCGTTTTTTTACAATGTGTGGAAGGTACAATGGCCAGGGAGGGCGAGGTTCAAGTTTATTATGGGGATACAGATTCTCTACTGTTAGAAGTAAAAATTGGGGATTTAATGGGAGATTTAGAAAATGGGGAAAACATCAGCTCGCGGATGGATTTCACCAACTGGAATCCATCCCTCTACCCCAAATTGGTGAAACGTCAGGCCCCCAATCAACTACTCATGTTAAAATAAGAGACGGGGAGTGATTTGATATCCAATGGAGTGTTCTCGGGTCCAAAGTTTATTGCTTTGAAACTCATAACAGGGATGTAAAACAGGTGTCTAAAGGAGTACCTACACATTTTGTAAAGAACAATTTCAACATGAGTGTATACAGAGACTGTGTCGAAAGTGGCCTAGTGCCGAGAGCACAAGTGCTTGCAATTTGCTCTCTACAGTATAAAAATAATACTGTTGGAGTGGAAAAGAATGCAATGTCATGTATATCCGACAAAGTCTTTGTGCTCTAGAATGGTGTAAATGTACTCCCCCCAGCCACTATAGAATTTCAGACCGGTTTGAATGTGTAGACTATCGCAACCAACTTGGTCTGGATAAATTAACCTAAACCTAACCTGATAAATAAACCTAACCCAAACCTGATAAATTAACCTAACCTTTCATGAATTAACTTAAATGCTCCTACCCAACCTTACCTTTCATGAATTAACTTAAATGCTCAAACCTAACCTGCAGCAGCAGTGACGGTGACTATTGTATACACTTTTTTCATAGCACCCCGGGGGGGTGGGGGGTCCCGCCTGTGGCCGCCCTTCGGCCCGTGCCTCCCGGGGGGTGGGGGGTCCCACCCGCGGTTGGCCTTTGGCCCTCGGTTCCCGGAAGGTGGAGGGTATAAATTCAAAGTGTTCAACTGTGCTATTTTAAGTTGTAAGTTGTGTTTTTTAAGTGTGGTAAAAATTGTGCTGTTGTGCAAAAAAATGTGTGTGTACAAACAATGTTGGTGTTCTTGCTGGACAAAAAGTGTTTTTATGACAATAAATGTTATTGTACAAATAGTGTTGTTGTTCTTGTTGAACAAATGTTTTTGATAATAAATATTGTTCTTGTTGGACAGAAAAAGTGAAAAAAATGTTGTTGTTAATAAATGTTGTTCTTCTTGAACAGAAAAGAGTTTTTATGTTAATAAATGTTGTTGTTAATAAATATTATTGTTGTTGTTGTTAATAAATATTATTGCTGTTCATGTTGAACAAATAGAGTTTTTGTTCTTGTTGAACAAGTATTTTTGTTCAATAAATGTTGTTCTTGTTGAACAGAAAAGTATTTTTATGTTAATAATTGAATGAAATATTGTTTTGTTGTTCTTGTTAACCTACTAGATAGATCTATGGGAAAATTATTATTACTACTTATTCATTGGACAAGTATGGTTTGCAGTTAGTTGTGGTCTGACTGTTGTCAACAGCAGCACCAGTATGTATCAATTTAAAACCCCATTCAGGTCGTTTCTGTGTGGCTCATCAATGTCGGGGAAGACGAAACTTTTAGCTAAAATAATTAAAAATTGTAACAAAATCTTTTTGGAAAACCAAAGAAAATTTATTATTGCTATAGTATTTGGCAAGAGTCCTGCGATCAAATAAAAGCTATGACCATTTCCATATCAATACAAATCATACGAAGACTTGATGTTTCCAATAGTATTGACCCAAACTCGTGGCTGATTATTAATGATTTGGCTGAATCAAATGAACAGTTCTCACAGGAAATGCTACAGCTGTTTACCGTGCGCTCTCATCATGAACATATTTCCATAACCCTAGTTCTGCATAATTTGTTTCATCAGAGCAAATGTGTGAGAACCCTTGCTTTGAATCGTACCATCTATATTATCTACCACGTTGTTCGGGATTCTAGCTCGCTAATAACTCTCAATAAGCAAATATACACCAGCGCTCCAAAATTTTTGCTGTCAGGGTACACTCAGGCGACAAATAAGCCCTATGGGTACATTTTACTAGATCTTAACAGAGCACACCCGAGGATCTACGTGTAGTCACAGATATTTTCGACAAAGAAATTACTGTATATCTTCAGGTGAACAGTAGAAAAAGCTATTAGCTTTCATTATGACACTGAAGAAACTACACGAAAATAGAAATTTATTTTCCGTTTAAGGCACTTCAAAACCCGCACTCAGGAAGGCCATGCTCAAACATGGCGTTGACAATGATTTCATTAATCTAATATCTGAACTTTGTTTAAATTTGATTGAGGGCAATGTACACTTGCCAAAAGGTGTTAGACAACAGACAGAGCAACATCGTTCCACTTTACGTGCCTTGACTTGCAAAAACAAGGGAAATTTTTTTAAAGAAAACATCTCCTTCAAGCGGGCGGTAGCTTTTTTACACTTTTATTGCCAATAATTGCAGGACTTGTAAACAGTTTTCTCTAGATAATGACTAAACCCTATAAATTGACGCCATTTAAACTTGTCCTCTCACCCGTGGGAAATTTTGAAGACAATCTAAGCAAATTCATTAATGATAAGGATATTGCTGATGACAAAACGCTAGTTTTACTTCAAGATGCATTACAACGTGTGGACAAACATAGACCTTATCATGAGAGACCTGCCGTCACCAATTGCCCAAAACAGCAAACATCTCCTCAAGATTCCGCACAATCAAAGGAGAAGGAATTTAATTCCTTAGTTTCAACAATTGGAAACCTATTGCCAGTGACCTATCGAGAACAGAGTAAAAGAGTGTTATCATATCTCATGTTGGAAAGTGGTGGTGATGATCAAGTTAAACCTGACAGCATAGAGAGACGAATTATAATTCAGGGAAAAATTTAAGATCTAGTTGATTTAATTTGTGATATGGTGACGAATCGTAAATGACGTTTATCATTTGACAATAATCTATATACCTCTCTAAATGCATCAAAATTCCCCAAAAGTCTTATTGGCAATAAGCAAATTCTAAAGAAACTAAGATAATATAGTCCTCCAACAACACCATCACCACCATTTGAAAAAGAAGATGATTCAATATTGGAAAAGACTAGCAGCAGCAGCAGTAGCGATGATTTTATAACACCTGTGGCTGCTAGTCAAAAGCGGAGACGGATTGATTCACCCCCCCCAGTGTCCAAATGGGAGTGGACATTACACTACGCGTTTGCGTTCAAAATGGTTGAAGTTCTGAAGCATGTATATGAAAATATTGGTGAAGCTGGAAGTCTAAGTTCCCCCACAACACTTTCTAAAGTTGCTTCTGACATAGATGGCAGCACATTGAAAAAGCAAAAGAGTACCTAGAAAATGAACCGAGTTACACACCGCATCGGAATCGCAGGCTTCGTGGCAAACAATATCGAAAAACTAAAGCCTGTTTCCCTCTGCATATAATGCAAACTGATCTTTTAACTTTAGACGCGATTCAACGGCGTCACAATACACCCTACAAATATATTCTAGTGACAATCAGTGTCTTTAGTCGCTATGCCTATGCCATTCCATTGCAATCAAAGAGAGGTGTTGAAGTTGCTCATGCTTTAGAAAGTATTCTTGAACAGGATTGCTATGGAAAAATTCAATCGGATCGCAGTAGCGAATTTGTTAATCCCCATGTAAAGAAGTTTCTATTGAAATATAATACAACACTCTATCATAGTCACAGCCCGATAAAGGCTGCATTGGCTGAACGGTTGATAAGAACGATTCGTCTATTAATTTCAAGATATTGTACAATGAAAAATACTGCATTTTTTATTCATGATTTAGATAAAATCATGCAAGTATACAACCAACGACCCAATCGATCCCTGTCCAACTGAAGCCCTCGGGAAGTTCATTGCAGTGAAAATACATTTGATGCTTTTCTTAAACAATATTCCAATGGCAATGAGAAGAAAAAGAAGAAATTCAATGTTGGTGATACTGTTCGAATTAATAAAATCACCAATATTTTTCAAAAGGGGAATTATTTATGGAGCACTGAACTATTTAAAGTGTCCAAAATCCTAGACACTACACCCACAACATATCGACTGCGAGACACCAAAGATGATGTGATTCTCGGAGGTTTTTATGAATATGAACTACAAAAAGTTAGAAACACAAGTGAAATTTATCAAATTGAAAAGATATTAAAGAGTCGTACTCGCAGGGGCAAGAGACAGTTGTTTGTTCGCTGGCTAGGATACAACTCTGATTTTGATTCTTGGGTCAGTGCTGAAGATATTAAAAATGCCCAATGATTTCTCTGTGACTTTCATGTCCAATGTTTCTGATCCTCTCTACAATGATTTTAATAGAACAAGTGATTTTTGGATGAAACTCTCTCCCACCATCAAATTCGATGGCGCGTATGAAGTGGCTCTTGTCGACTGTATTCTCAAAAATACATATGACATCCTGAGAAAAGATCGCAAATATGATATAAAAATTAGACCTTATGATTGGCCGCCACTCTCAGGTGATCAAGAACAAATTCAAAAGATCAATTGGATGAATTATCCATATATTCAATTACCCTATGAAGAACTCACCTGTATGAATGATTTATGTCGTTCTATCAATAAAAGAATTTCCGCTCGTAAAAAAGGAGCCTTTCATTTCAACTATTCAAAGGAGGAGGGCAAGATCTACATTAGTTCACCTATTGCCGATGAAAAGGTTATTCTCAATGATAATCTAAAAGATGTTCTTGTTTTTAAGCTCAATATAATCAATGGTAAAAGTGCTGTATACACTAATTTCATTTTTGCTGACTATTATACTGCGTTCTCCACGGACACTTGTATATTTCTCTACGCTTCATTTGTGGAAACATCCCGGGTTGGCAATAGCAATGTTCCCCTCCTACGAGTTCTTGTCAGTTAACACTAAGAACTGAATTAGGTGATCCTCTAGCAATATCAAAAGGTAGGCTGTGATTACATGTCATTTTCAACTCATCATGCAACAACAAGATGTCTAATAGAAAAGTGGTATTCATTTGTCCTGATATTGACTGCTATGTTAATACTCTTGGTCCAAGACAACAGGGCAATGGAATGGACTATTACAAAGGTCGCTCGTCAATGTCTGGCTATGGTCTTGGCAGTTGGTTTGCTAAGCTCTTTCGCTCTGCACTATCTTTGGCTAGAAAATATAGTGTCCCGGCTCCGACAGACTTTGTATCCTCTACACTATACGATTGGGGCTCTGGGAAGGATTTTAAAAAAGGTGCTTCGGAAAATCTAAGGTCCAATGCACGAACCCTTGGCAAGAGATTAAAAAAAATGGAAAAGGTTTAAAAAGGTCGAGAAACAATGCATCACTCATCAGTCTCTACTCAGGTCAGAAACGTAAGACATCACCCTTATCAAAGAAAAGAAAGAAAAAGTCGACACGTACAGTAAACAGTAGAAGAAGAAGCCCCAGGAAGAGAATTGTTAGATCGAAACTAGATTTCTTTTCCTAAGATGACATACCTACCGCATAAGGATTCCCGACCTTCAATCACCTCGTCATTCAATCTATTCAATGCAGAAAACTCGACACTATTGAATTCAATTCCTCCTCCTTCTTTAATTGTGTTAGTGTTCCAGCAGCATCAGCAGCAGAATCTTGAAGAGATGTTTCTTTTTTGTGATCAACGACACTTGCATTGACTGGCCTCACACGATAGAGCTTATGTTTGTCCACTCGGCGAAGTGCATCTGGAGGTAAAAGTAGTTTTTAATCATCGCCAATATTCTCATTGTTAATGAATTTACTCATATTGTCCTCAAAGTGTTCCATTGGGGAAAGAGCGAGTTGTATTTGTATCAATTTATAGGGTTTAGCCATCAAGAGAAAATTGTTTACAAGTCCCGCAATTATTGCCAGTAAAAGTGTAAAAACCTACCATCTGCTTAGAGAAGGGATTTCCTTTTATTTTTTTTCCTTTCTTTTTGCGAGCCAAGGCAAGTGCATGCAACGATGTTGCTCTGCCAGTTGTTTAACTACTTCTGGCAGTTGAACATTGCCCTTGTATAAATTTAAACAAAGTTCATATATTAGATTAATAAAATCATTGTCAATACCGTGTTTTCCTAAGTGGCGGTTTCTAAGTGCTTAGAACGGAAAATAAATGTCTACTTTCATGTAGTTTCTTCAGTGTCATGATGGCAACTAATAGTCTTTTTTACTGCTCACGGGAAGATATGCTGTAATTTGCTTGTCAAAAATATTGGTGACTACACGTAAATCCTCGGGTGTATTTTGATTAAGATCCAATAGAATGTAGCCATAGGATTTATTAGTTGCCTGATTGGACGCTGAAAGTAGAAATTTTGGAGTCGCAAGATATATTTGTTTATTCAGAGTCATTAGAGAACTAAAATCACAAACAACTCTGTAGAAAATATAGTAGGTACAGTTCAAAGCAAGTGTTCTCATACATTTGCTCTGATGAAAGAGATTATGTAGAACAACAGTAAAGGAGATCTGTTCATGATGTGAGTGAACAGTAAACAATTTTAGTATATCCTGTGACCATTGTTCAATGGATTCAGCTAAATCGTAAGTAATCAGCCAAGAGTTTGATCCAATATTTTCGAAAACATCAAGTCCCTGAATGGATTGTATCTGCACCAACGATGTAGCAATAACTTTTATTTTATCATATAACTCCTGCCAAACACTGTATTAATAGTAGAATTATTTAAGCCATTTTATCACAATCTTTAAGTATTTTAGTTAAGAGTGTCGTTTTGCCTGACATTGATGGACCAAACAGAAACAATCTGAATGGTGTTTTATATTGATACATATTGCTGTTCACTTTAACAGCTCACTTACAACTAATTCTAAACTGCACATGTCCAATGAATGAATAATGTCTCTATAACTAATCCGTTCAAGAACAATAGGAACAAGAATAAAACCAATAAAGAATAATATTTTCTTTTATCTTTAACAAAAGAGTTGTTCACTTTACAATTAAAACAATCAGAAAAAAACACTTTTTATTTAATAACAAATACATTTAATCAAGATTTTTATTTATTTATTTACAAAAAATACTACAAAACAAAACAACAACAACAGCAACATTTATTTGAAATATGTATTAGGAAAAAAAAAACTTTTTTTTATTAAGCAATAAATACACTTAATCAAAATAATATCACAGTTTTTTTTTCTTCATTTTATTTACAAAAAATATTTTTTACAACACATTTAATGAACAACAACAAAATTTTAATTAGAAATGGGGTCCCCTCACCCCACCCCCAACCATCATTTAGAAGATTTAGATAGGATACAATTTTAAGTCAAGATATATACTTTTAGCTTCATGCTCCCAAGCATTAGCAAAATATTCCATTGTTCAATTCTATCTGAACACTTTACGTGTAATACTTCCTCTTCCTTTCCTAAGAAGAATGATCCCCAAACATCAATCGCCTATAAGCAAAACAATGGTTCCTATATTATTTTAATTTACTTATAATAAATATATACACTTAAAAATAGGGTAACCCCACCCCCTCCCCTCAGGAATGGCCATTGCAGTGGCCGAAGGCCTACCCGGAAAGTGTAGGGGGAGGGCCATTGTGGCAGACCTGGCCAGAAGGCACGATATTATGAAAAAATAACTCTACCTTGCAAGCATACACACAGAAAATTTATAAATTTCGAAAAAAAAATGTTTCCCACCTCCACCCACCTTGAAAAAAAAAAGAATTTAAGTTAACTTATCCAGACCAAGTTGATTTCTGTATTCCATACATTCAACTCGATCTGAAATCAGATAGTATACATCTGGAAGTACCTTCATTCAATTCTCAACTACGTAAACTTTGTTTGATATGGCTGACATGACATTTTCTCAACTCTAAGTGTGTAGTTTTTATATTGTAAAGAGCGAGTCACCATGACTTTCGCCCTCGGAACTAAACTATATTCTACACAGTTTCTATAAACACTCATATTGAAATTATTTTTTGAAAAGGGTGTCAACT
Source organism: Artemia sinica (assembly GCA_027921565.1). Classification (NCBI taxonomy): domain Eukaryota; kingdom Metazoa; phylum Arthropoda; class Branchiopoda; order Anostraca; family Artemiidae; genus Artemia; species Artemia sinica. The sequence goes on from JAPEVW010000341.1 coordinate 97,684, forward strand.
TTTTAGCATGCTCCAATGCTAAAGAATGTTTTATACTAGCAATAATATATCAAACTATGCAAGGCAAATACAATTTATGATGATAATTCCAAAGTCATATAAGGAGTTGAGAGGACAGGCACTGGGGTATGAATATAGATCAAATATTGATACTGATGGTGAGTTAACTGCTGCAGTGACCCAGGAGTATCTTTAGTTGGAAAATTAAACCCTGAGATATTTAATAAAATTTAATGGTTGCCTCCCAATGTTAAGATTGACATAAAGTTACAACTAGCTACATTCAATTTCATTTCGAGAAAAATACTTGCTGCAGCACCTGATGCAAATGTCATTGTCACTTCAGCAAATCTTCATGTTCGAAAACAACAGGTTATCTGCTCTGTTGCATTGGCAGTGGAAAAGATGAGAGCCAATGGTAACAATATCAAACTCCTTGTCCCCCATGCGGTCACTAATCAACGTCACATTGCCACTTGTTCTCGCATTTATACCGATTCATCATTTATCAATGAACAAATCCCATCAAAACTTGCTTTGGCCTTTGTGAAGAGTGCTAGTGCCGTTGGATCCTGGACTGCATCCCCCCATGATTATAATTTTTTGCTCTATCCAACCTTGTGCGCAACGTGAATGGAATTCCCTTGCACACTTTGTCATTTGATAAGAAATCCTACAGAGCTCTGTATGAATTGGCTACGCAATCCCTAGATCATGACTCACACATATTTGAAAATGGAATAACCATTTCAATGTTTTCAAAAAATCATGGTGTAATTGCTTTGAACTTGTCTGGCTCTCAAGATATGAGTTTGGCACGAACGGGGAATTTACGTTTAGAGTGCACATTTGCCTATGCTTTGACTGAAAGTATTACATTAATATCACTGAGTCAACTTGAAAATTATTGGGAAATCACCCCCGACGGCAGTGTTCTACTAGACCTTGCACCACGAACACAAATCAAATAATCAGCGTATTAGAATGGATTTATACATGTTCCCATATAAATCCTATTGTATACCATCGAACTTCATTGAAAAAATTCTAAGTGTTAACAATACCCTAATCATTGTTAATAGCAGTCCGTTGAGTGTGAAGACAGGTTTTTGGCTATGCATCTGTCAAGCAGCGAAGAACATAGAATCTTATGATCCTCTTGGCCTATCATTTAAATTCTACACCCTACACATCAACAACTTTATTGAAAGCAGTGGGAGAACTATTATTCCAAATCAGAGGAGAGTTCAGAAGAGAGGCTTTCATGCGCTACCCTATTTCATGTCCAAATGTCGTGGCTTTACTTACAAGCTGTTTCTCAACATTTACCTTGACATTCCTTTTCTGAACGACTTCCTAGTGGAAAATGTACTTTCAAAAGTGTTTAATGTTGATTTTAGTGCCCTACGAACAAAATGTTCTAAATATGTATGTAAAATGGTTTATTAATAAAAAATATTGTATATACATAAGAAAAGGGACTTTTTACTCTTTAGATTTCTTCTTGTTCTACGTATTGGTATTTGTCGAGAACAACTAATGTGGGTAGATCATCTGAATTCAGTGTATACTGATCCTGATGTTCTGCAATGTCAGGGTCACAGTTTCTACCGTATAATGAAAATTCGCTTTTATTATGTATCTTAGTATAGTCAATGATACTATTTTCATCAATATTGTAAAATAAACGTGTTCAATTTGCTTCTTTGAAGCAATGTCACATACAGTGTTTTCAAGTGGTGAATCACATTCTGTATAAGCCAAATAAAAATCAGTTGGCTTATAATCATAGTAGCAATTGTCCTCACAACGATGACGTAGAAACCAAATTCTTTTGTTATTCCAACAGTTGAATCCGAGACCTGGTTCTTCCTCCAAAAACAATTTAAAGCCACGATGATACCGTCTCTTAGTAATAAACTAAAATCACGTTTAGAATTCTTTCTGATCATACCAGGATATGCATTCTCCCACTGATTACATTTATCATAATGACAAATGGAACATTGGCATACTTTAGGGTAAGAGTCAAACATCTCTTCAAGACAGGAATTACAACCTTTAATTTGTATGGTATATCCTCTATGCAATTTACACGGGTTGATAATCTGCACTTTTCGTCATACTCCTCAATCATTGTACAATTCTCACATAATGACCAGCTGCCCAGTATATACATGCATAAATCATATTCTTATATTTCCAAGGTAGTGTGTTTCAAAATCAAATCCACAATTGATGGCTGGTGACAATGCAATGTTGTTTTGTTTCGATTAATATGCCAGTGAATTGTGTAAATGCGTTTGGACCACGACATAAGAGTTTCATATAATAGTTAAATGATGGAGAATAAGTTTTCATTATATCGACAAGCATTCTCTGACAAAATATCTGTCTTTGAATAGATAACTCCAGAAAATCGTCATCTAGAATCAAACATTTTTCCATAAACACAAGATTCCGTATAATTTTCTCTTTCTCAAATCCATTCTATTTTTTCCAGTCTTAACACTCTAACAACCAGCTTCAGACTAACCAGAATTCTTCCTCTACTTTAAGAATATGCTCTAACCTACTACAAAAAATATCTTCGATTTACACACATTTTTATTAGATACAATTACAATAACAATAATAATAATCACTGACACAACTAATTTTTCTCAATATATTTCACTAGTGTATTTAAAGCAGCTTGACGTCTATTTATATGCACTATATCCAATTTCGCGGCCAAGCAAAACTGCTCCTCCAATGTAAATTTGCTCAATGATATTATATATCTTGCATACATATCATCCCATTCAAGGCTTAGTTGAGATCCTCGCGTAATTTCCACTGCTACATTTGGTAATCTCGTCTTTGTATCATAGCTGCTACCTTCTCCACAGTCAAGCTCCAATAGCGTAAACATAGCACTCATTTTCTATTCTAATATCTTGTCAACTAATAGAGTATAAAAAACAAAACTGTTCTCTCTCTGAATTCAATTCTCTTACTAATATGAGCTACAATGAAAATCACTCCTTATATTGAATCTGGTTGTTATGGATTTGTTTCTATGGTATCATAGCTACTATATTCATCTCACCTTATATAGTGTAGCATTCGTAGAAACATCTCTGATTGGTTCAGGTATGGATGTAGCTGCAGAAAGTGGTCTGAAAGTTTTGTTTGCCTCAAACCAGCATGTAGACTACCACTAATGTTCGTGTTTGTTGCATTCTGCAATCTGTGAATTGCCAGTAACACTACAATTTAAAAAGTGGTGGCGAGAGAGAAGGATGCAACCCCCTTCAAGCGTAGGGTAATGTTTTTGATATGTAAATTCTAACATCAGTTTATGGTTTCATCTGAAAATTTAATTAAAAAAAAACATGTTTATTCGACTGAGAGTAAGGAAGAATAATAAACCTTAAAATAAACAAAAATTTTGGATGTATAGGCCTACAAGGGGGTTTGCCTCCTCCTCCACACCTCGCTCTTCAAGCTTAAGTTTTTCGGCATTTAAAAATACTTATTTTTCAACGACCCTTGTGTTTCAGGAGTCGCTTTTAACGAAATGGGACAATATTTAAACTTGAGCGTAAAGAGCGAGGTGTTGAGGAGGGGGCCACCTTCTCGTATAAGCAATATTTTTTTTCGTTTTAAGGCTTAACATTATTTCTTACTTTCAGTTTTAAAAACCTGGTTTTTTATTTAATTTTTAATCGTTTTTTAAATGACGTCAGGAAATCTGGCTCCACCTCGACGGAAAAACCCTCCTCCCCACGAAAATGTCCTCTGGACAATTCAACCCTCGTGTAAATTTACCCTGACAATTACCTCTAACACCTCCAAGTGTAAAATTGAGTCAGTAAAGAGAAAGCAAAACATATAAAGACATTTCATGTAGGAATTCTTGCAAATTCCCCCAGTATACAATTTCCCCTGAAATGTTCATACACTGGAAATTCCCTCTCTATGGAAAATTCTCAAAGTGCAGTGACCCCTCAGCAATAATTTGTCCTCCCCACGTCACCCGGAAAATGTATCCATGCTTCCCAATAACAAATACTATACATAAACAATGGGCAAATTTCGTAACTTAAAGCCCTCTCCCCAGGAGCTTATGGGGGTCCTGTCATCTCTGAAGAGATAATTATTAGGCCTTTCAAACATGTTGAACAAAATAAGAATCTCAGAATTTTGACCTGACGATTTTGAGAAAAGGTGGCGTTGGAGGGGGTCTAGTTACCCTCCTATTTTTTGGTCACTTAAAAATACACTAGAAGTTTTAACTATCGTTAGAATGAGGTTTCTCCTGATGTTCTAGACCAATTTTTAATATGATCACCCCTTTGTAAAAAAAAAAAACATCAGATAAACACGCATCCGTGAGCTTTCTTCTGGCAAAAAAAATCAACATTTTTGCAGATAGAAGCGTGAAACTTCTATGCTAGGGTTCTCTGATACGTTGAATCCGATGGTGCGATTTTCATTAGGAATCTATGAATTTTAAGGGGTATTTCCCCCATTTTTCCAAAATCAGACAAAATTTCTCAGGCTTGTAACCTTTGATGGGTAAGACTAAACTTAATGAAAATTATATATTCAAAATCAGCATAAAAATCCAATCTTTTGATATATCTATTGGTGTTGAAATTTCGTTTTTTAGAGTTTCGGCTACTACTGAGCCGGTTCGGTCCTTGCTAAAATTTACTTTAAAATTACTCTTTAAAATTTAAACATTAAAATATTCTTTAAAATTTATATTGACAGTCGACTCCTGTGACAAAATCTAAGATCTATTGATTAGTCTAACTCAATTTTTCCTATTTTATACGGCTATCAGCATATTTACAACATTTCCTTTGTTTCAAAGACATTCTAAATTCTTTCATATCACTAAAAGAAATAGTTGGAATACCGAATATTTAACGGAAATATTGTTTTTTAGATCTTTATTCCCTTAAATAACTTTTTTTTTGTAATGACTATGTCATAATAAAAACTCTATTTTGTTTTCGACCCTTTTTAATATCCACACCCAGTGAGTAATTACCAATAATAAATTGAACATTAATAAATATAGAATTAAGTAGATAATTTGATGTTAATTTAGATAAAAATACAAAAAAAAAACATCCAATGTTTAATAAATTAAGTTATCTTTTAGTACAAATATCATGTGTTTCAAATCACTAGAATATTACTGAAATTTAACTTGATTGTTAAAAGAATCAAGATTAATTGAAGACGCGATTTTACAAAGTACATGAGCAGTCACAGAAACAATATTTACATAGATAGTTAAATATTGCATAATAGCTAATACATAGAAATGCGTCATTAATGAATTAAAATTCTTTATAATCTAAATATGCTGATAAAGCTTCGAGGACTAAACATTAACTTAAAAGTTTTTTTTGTCTACGAAAATGATCATTATTACTATAGAAATATTTGTTAGATTATGAAAAGAATATTTTATTCCAGGGCGTTACTTTAGGCTGAAGGAGGAACGAGGATGAAGAGGATTGACAGCAATTTAATGTTTTTAATTCTTGATTTTCTCAACTATTTGTATTCGTGGCAAACAAAATAGATTTTGTCCTTTGGATTGAAAAAAATGTGATGGTTCTACGAACTTTCTCAAAAGGTAACATGTGAACAAATACAACTTTTTAAATTCATAGACTGGAGTTCAAATTCCTAGACTGGAGGAAGCAGATTTCTGAATGAGTGTAAAGAAAGGATGAGATTAGAGATACGCTTAAGCAGTGGTCAAAAACTATTTAATAAACACCATGTTGAATCCTCTGGGGATCAAACTATAATGTCTTTTCTCATACCTTAACTAAAACCTCATGTCTCACCCCTTATAAAAAGGCTACCATCCTGAATAAATGAATATAGATAATAAATAAATGGATTAACCGAGAACATAATCCATAAAGATGCCATAAACAGCGCAACTCTGTATTAAACGTCATAGGGACCCTCCAACGTTCTATTTTTGACCAAACACCTTGAATTGGATGTTGTTTTCTTAGACCACACTGCATTTCTATGACAAACAAATAAGCTTTCAAATAGAGATAAATCCATTTATTTAGACAGTGAAAAAAGGCATAAAAGTCCCTATATTTTGATCATATATCCAGCGACCGTCTTTAGTAGAAATACTATGATAAAAAAATTGAAACTAGCATATTTATACACAACAAAATAAATAGCTTTTCGGGTCATTCATAAAATAATGAATTTCTGGAATATTCACTAAATTATTTTCAGAGAGATTTGATTGACAAACTTCATTCAAAGTCTTGATGTAAATTGTCTTCTTTAATCTTCCCAAAATGTAAAACCAATTTCCAATGAAGGTGGCAAAGCCTTCCGTTCTTCTAATTTCAAAGTAAATAAAAAAAACAAGTGTTTTTCATTGAAAGTAAGGAGCAAAAACACACATGTTTTTACTTTTATAACTTTAATAAATCAAATAATATTAAGAATTTGATTACTCAGAATATGCATACTAAACTGACAATGCACATTTATTTGTATTTTTTTCAGTAAAGAGCAAATTATGTTCTGGCTTTGGGGTTGCATAGGGGTTTTCAGCCCAACTTATGTTAATTTCTGCTCGTTTTGAGTTTGACTCGGTTATTTACTGTAATTTCTGTTCGTTTTGGGTTTCATTTATTTATCGATGCTGATTTGTGGTAGTTTCGCGCTTGGTAGATTATTTTATTTTATTTTTGCTCATTTTTGGTTTAATGGGGTTCTTTAATTTTTTCTGAAAAACTTATTTTGTGGAAAATTTATTTTTTTAATTCATTTCTGTTCGTTTCATATTGACACAGTGTTTTCAGGGAAAAAGAAAATAATTCTCTAAATCTTTTTTTTAAGACTTTATAGTGTGGCGTGTTGTATGCCGGAGGAAAATTTTCAGCAATTTTTAACAACATACACCCTTTTAAAAATTTGGACACAAAAAGGAGTGTTTAATTTAGTTTCATAACTCCTCTGGTTGACCTGAAATAGAAAACTTGATACCATTCGCAAAAAAAATTGTTTACTTTCTTTGATAGCGTAGATACATATACGCTATTTTGATTTGGTTAAACTTTAAAAACAGAAGTAGCCCAGAAAGTTTGAATATAATACCCTCAGTCGTTCTTTGATACTGCTGAGATGCCTTATTGGGAATTAGCATTAACACATTGCATTTTGATTTAATCTTAAGGCAACATTTAGTTTTTAAAAATAATAGGCAAATGGGAGGGTGGGCATGGGAGGGGGACTAGTTGTCCTCTAATTACTTTCGACTATTAGCCCTTTTCTAGCCTTTTCTATTTCAATCGAATCAGCCTTTTCGAAGCTCCTAAGACAACTCCTTCTATACGAAGTGCCTTGTTCTAAACAAGAAAAAAGAAAAAAAATAATAATACATTGTACCCACATCTATGTTTACTATAAAAATGTCAAGCCTTCCAATAACTTTCGACTATTAAAAAGGGCACTAGGCCTTTCAATTTCCAATCGAATGAGCCCTTTTTGAGTTCCTACAACAACCCTTTCTATAAACGCATTTAATGCCCAAGGGCATAAATTACAACCCTTGCCATGAAGGCTCTAAGGGGGTTGCCATCCTATTAGACATAATTTTCAGAACTTTCTACTACGTTAAACAAAATGGCTATCTCAAAATTTTGATTGGATGTGTTTGGAAAAATGGTGGCCATGAGAGGGGCGTTAGTTGCTCTCTAATCACTTTCAACTATTAAAAAATTCACTAGCCCTTTTAATTTCCAATCGAATGAGCCCTTTTTAAGTTTCTACGACAACACTTTCTATAAACACCTTAAATGCCCTAGGGCATAACTAACAGCCCTCGCCCTGAGGGCTGTGGGGTGTTGTCATCCTCAAAGGCCTACTTTCCACAACTTTCAATTAGGCTGAACAAAATGTCTATCTAAAAATTTAGATTGGATATGTTTTGGGAAAATTTGGGCGTAAAAGGGGGGTTAGTTACTCTCCAATCACTTCCAACTATTAAAAAGGGCTCTAGCCCTTTGGATTTCCAATTAAACGAGCCTTTTTTGAAATTTCTACGACAACACTTTCTATAAAAACCTTATATGCCCCCAGGGCATAGCTTACAACCCTTGCCCTGATGTCTGTGGGGGAGTATCCTCCTCAAAAACCTAATTTAATTCTGGAAATAAACTACGCTGAACAAAATGGCTATCACAAAATTTTAATTGGTTGTGTTAGGGGAAATGGTGGGTTCGAATGGAAGGGGTGCTAGTTGCTATCCAATCATTTTTGACTATTAAAAAGGGCACAAGCCACTCCTACTTCCAATCGATTGAGCCCTTTTCGAAGTTTCTACGCCACTCCTTCGATAAGAAGTGCCCTGGTCTAAGACCAAGAGCCAAAAATAAATAATACATTGTGCCAACATCGGTCTTTACTCAGGCAGTGCGATTGCGCTGCCTATGAGAAGATTTATAATTTTTGGCGCCAGTGTCCAGCACAGCTACTCGACACGATTTTATATATTGGTTCTTATTATCACTTGTTTTTTAACCGAGACTGGTGTCCCAGGAAAGCAGCAGGTTGATTTACATCACCCTTCACTCCTCGCATTTTCATGTAACCTTTGGCATAATTATTTGTGTCTCGCAATATTTCTTCCAAGAGATCCATTTGGTTATGAGAGATCCTATAATTTAAAGGTATGTGCAAGACATTTTTCAACAGATTTAACTGGTCTAAAATGAATATTTGGCTGTATGAAGGTGATTCAAAATCATCTTTAGGGGCTTGTGACGAACGTACCGCTATAATGATTTTGTGAAAAAATTGTCCAGCTACTTTGAAACTGAAAAAATTACGGCTATTGATGGGTGGATCATCTCATATGTTGAATAAAACTAAAGCAAAACTTTAGTTCAAGTTTTCGATTTGTTTGTGGAACTCTTAAGAGTGCAATTGACGTCCTATAATAAGCCAAATCTATTCATTTGGATATTGTGGAGATGACAATGCAATTCAACCAAGCACGCGGGAACTTCTTAATATATCCCTTATTTTGGCTACTCTTTCCTCGGGAAAATGGAGGACTCCAGAGTGAATATATACAATGGGGTCCCAATGACTTGTAATTAACACTTGCGTACTTTACGATATCTTTGTCGGTTTGTTGTAGGTTTTGCGATACAGTTTATTGGTGTCAAAGATTGCAATGCCGTATTTTTTTGTAACATAATTCTTCTTTCATCTTCATTTTCATTTTGACTTGACCTGATTTTTGGGGTCTCTTGTATTCGAACAGAACAATTCTTTGCTATTCGTTTTCAATTTTGACCAGTTCTGGTACTTGTTTTCACGTGTCTGTAAACTGGACAACTTTTATTCTTCACTTTCATTTTCAACATGTTCTGATCATCGCTGTTGCTTGTATAAAAGGCCAAACCAATTCATTTGGAAACAGTGGAAGTTGAAATAAAACTCAATCAAGCAAGCACCAACCTTCAAATAAATCACTTATGTTTGCTACTTTTTCTCGGGAAAATGGAAGACTCCACAGTAAATTCATACAACGTTGAAGGGTCCCAATGAATTTCAATGGGCACATGAGTAGTTTACGATATCTTTGCTGGGTTTCTTCTGGCTTTTCCGCCATGTTTGTTGGCTTCGAAGGTTGTAATGGCGTTGCTCTTTTGACATGGCATTTTCAATTCTTACACGATGTGATACTCGCTTTCCTGTGTCTCCTAACCAAAAAATTCCTTATTCTTCACTTTTATTTTTGACAACTTCTGATTCTCGCTGTCACTTGTAATTCTCGCTGCTGCCTACCTCCTAAACGCATGTTTCGTTGTTCCGCTGTCACAAATATTATGATACTCTCTTTCACATTTCTTCTAACTACAAAATTCTTTATTTTCTTTTCAATTTTGACACGTTCTTATTCTCACTGTCGCTTGTAATTCTCGCTACCACCCTACCTTTTAACGATGCATTTCCTTGCTCTTCATTTTTTTTATTCGTTCTGATCCTCGTTGTCGCATGTTTTGAAAATATTTAATTTTTGCTCTTCTCTTTTGTTTTGACTAGTTTGATTCTCACGAACGCTTATCTTTTAACCAAATATTTATTTGTTCTTCAATTTTATTTTTTGCTTGATGCAATTGCGATTTTACAAGTATTCTAACTACATATTTCTTTGTTCTTTATTTTTGTTTATCATTACTTTGGACATTTTTGATGCCCTTTGGTTTATAGCTTGGATTGGTCTTGTCACATTTGATGGTTCTATGTTCTTCATATGCACCATTTTAGATTTAAATTCCCTGGGTCGTCCTATGGATCTTGTCTTATTTGATGGTCCAGTTTGGTTAGTTTGAGCGATTTTTAATTAACGCTTTTGTCCTCTAGACATTATGAAACTACTTTAAATGTCCTTTTTATTCTTCACTATCATTTTTATTTTTTCTATCCCCTTTTTGTACGTCTTTCCACCGCATATGTTTTTGTTCTTCACTTTCATTTTTGACTCGTTGTAATTTTGGCTACCACTTATCTTTTAACCGCAAACATTTTCATAGCAAATAGTTTTTGCAAGCATTCTAACCACATATTTCTTTGCTCTTGATTTTGTTTATCATTACTTCAGATATTTTGTCAATGTCTTTTCCCTTAGCTGCTTCGAATTGTATTGTCATATTTGGGAGCCGGTGTTTATCCTTTGAAAAATACCTTCTCTCATCCTCTACCCTCTGCCTAAACTCTCCCCCACCATCAAATTAGATGGGGAGTATGAAGTTGCTCTTGTCAATTGTTTTCTTCAAAATACATATGATATCCGGAAAAAGATCGCACATACGACATAAAAGTTTGACCATTTGATTGGCCACTCCTTACCGATGAATGGATAGAATCACTTAACTCTGGTGAGTATCCCTTATTTTCGTCAAAATATCCACCTGGCTCCTCCTTAAGAAGTTGTATATTTCCTTTTGCTTCATTCGTTGAAACATCAAGAGTTGACAATAGCAGCGTTCTCCTCTACGTGTTTTGGAACGAAAAACCAGTGAAGATCACATTCATCATTACAAAATAACGCATCTTCAATATATTCCTATAAACACTTTTTTCTTGGAAATTTGCCAGTTAGCATTAAGAGCTGAATTAGGTGATCCCTTAGCAATAACAAAAGGTTTGGCTGTGATTACATGTCATTTTCGACTCATTCCATAACGATATGTCTAATAGAATAAATACATTCGTTTGTCCTGATATTGATTGCAATGTTGCTACTCTTGCACCAAGAGAGATGGGTCATGGAATGGAATATTAAAAAGGGCGTTCATCTATTTCGGGTTATGGTCCTGGCAGTTGGTTTGCTAAGTTGTTTTGCTCTGCCCTTTCCTTGGATAAAAAATATATTGTACCGGCTGCCGCGGATTTTGCCTTCTTTACACTACAAAACTGGGGCTCTAGCGGGGATTTGAAAAAAAAAAATGTTTCAGGAATCTTAGGTCCGGTGCACGATCCTTGGTGAGCGACTGAAATCTCGACAAAGTGGAAAAGTTTAAAAAATGTCGAAAAACAATGCATCACTCAACAGTCTCTACTCAGGTCAAAAACGAAAGATATTGCTCTTGTCAAAGAAGAAAAAACAAGGGATACCAAGGAAGAAAAACTATTAGACCAAAAAATAATTTCTTCACCTAGACTAAAATGGCGTATCTACCACACAAGGAATCCCATCCCTCAATCACTTTGTCTTTAAATCTTTTCAATGCAGAAAATTTTGATGTGAGCGTAAAACATAATTACTATGAGCAATTTTACCCACAACAACCTCTCTCTGAAAACATTCGTTTTCAAATTTATTTCAATGAAAATTATTTCGTGGATTTTTCTTCCACAATTATAGATTTGCATATGGCAGTCAATAATTCTGACAATGAAATTCCAAATGCTAATGGCAGAATATCCTATGAAAATTGTTTGTTGCATAATTTATTTAGACAAATCAGTGTCTACATAAATGGAACATTGATGAGCACTAGCAACAATCTTTCAAATTACACGAAATTCATACAGTTCATGTTGATGACAACAAAGCCATATAAAGAATTGGGAGGTTCAGCAAACGCATATGAATATAAGACAGACATTGAACATACGAATACACTTATAGAGGTGAAAACTAGTGACAAACATTTAGCTTGGAAAATTAATCATGAGATATTTAATATACCCAAATGGCTACCACCGAATATTAATGCGGAAATCAAATTAGCGCTTGCCCCATCCAATTTCATTTTGTGAAAGGTACTTGCTACAGCACCCGATGTAAAAGTCTCTCTCCCCACGGCAATAGTTCATTTACGAAAGCAACAGGTTATGAGTTTTGTTGTATGGGTAGTGGAAAAACTGAGAGCTAGTGGAAATAATATCGCACTACTTGTTCCTCATACAATCAACCATCAGCGACATATTGCTACATATTCATGCACCTTCACTGAAACTTCATTTATCAATAGTGAAATTCCTTCAAAACTTGCCTCAGCATTTGTAAAAAGTGCTGGTGCTGTAGAATCATGGACAACTTCTCCACACAAATTTGAAATGTTTGGACTTTCTTCTCTTTTTTTGTAAAGTAAATGGAACCCCACTCTACAATTTATCCTTTGATCAATCCTATAGGACATTGAATGAGTTGACAAAGCAGGCCCTAGATCGAGATTCAAAACTATTTGAAAATGGTATAGTCAATACAATGTTTGCAAAAACTCATGGTATAATTGTATTTGATTTGTCTGGCACTCAAGATATAAGTATTCTATGAAGGGGGAGTGTATGTTTAGAGTGCCCCTTTGCCAAGCCATTAGTGTATAGCGTTGGATTAATTTCATTAAATCAATTTGAAAATAACTGGGGAATCACTCCCGAAGGCATCGTTCTACTGGACCTCACCCCAGGAACAAAAATCAAATAATCAGCGTATTTACTGGAAATTGATAATTTACTGGATCCGTATAATATGGATCCGTACATGTCCAAATACAAGTCCTATTGCATACTCTCAGATTTTTTGAACAAATTCAAAGTGTTAACAATACCTTTATCATTGTTAATAGCAGTCGATCAAATCTAAAGACGGGTCATTGGCATGCATCTTTCAAACAGCCAAGATTATAGACCTCTTTGATCCTCTTGGCCTACCATACGCATTCTACACTCTGCATATTAACAGAAGAGTCTGCAGGATTTAACGACTAAATCTGTGGTTTCATGCACTATTATGTTTTGTTTTCCAATGTCCTTACTATACTTAGAATGAATTTCTCAACATTTACGTAGACAACCCTTCGTCTGAACGACTTCGTAGTGAAAAACATACTTATATACCTGCATAATATTGATTTCCGCATAATATTGATTTCTTATATACCTGCATAATATTGATATATATATATATATATATATATATATATATATATATATATACATATATATATATATATATAATATATATATATATATATATATATATATATATATATATATATATATATATATATATATATATTATATATTTATATATATATATATATATATAAATGGCTTCGTTTTATCCTTCCAAAAGAACAATTTTTATATTTTTCTTAATGTTTATTGACTGACAGGCTGTGCTGCTTATTTTTGAATGGTTTTTGAATCGGATACTATCATTCGATTGTATTCGTCACAACAGCAGTGATAATGAGTATGTGACAGATCTTCAGACTTCTAGCGATGGACTCAAATTCAGGAAACCTGGGATTTTCTGACTTTCAGATCTTCACACCCAACTACTCATTACTACTCACATTGCCCCAACATCGTTTCTTACTTGGTCAGCACTATTGCACTGCCTATGATAGGATAATTTTTGTTCAGTCTCTTTTTTACCACAACTGTTTTCAAATATTTTGTCTTTCCAATTTAGCTGAAATAAAGTTTGCGTTCTACTTAGAAAAAAACTTAGTGGTCTTTTTAAAGGGGCTACTATGAGAAAAGTATGAGAGACTACTTACAAATCAACAGTTTTTATACTCTTTTTAAAGGAAAATCAATCGGCACGAATGTAATGTTGTTTCTAATTCTACTTAAAGTTTTAAACATGTTTTTAAAGTTTTAAAACAAGTGATGTTTAAAAGAGTCTGGCTATTTGTCCCTCCAGAAAGAGTGGATAGAGTGATTCGCTCACAAAAAAATGCCACGAAGTTAAACCATTGAAGCTAAAGCATATTTTTAGCATAGAATTATAGGAAAGCGATTTCTCTGTTTCTCTTTGATATTCTGCGACTCATATAGTTTATTCAAAAAGACTGTATATGTTAGGTTTAATTAAACTACAGAAAGCAAGTCTCTGACAAAAGATGCTTATAATCTTTGTTCCCTGCAATATCTTAAACGAGATTACCCTAAACTTGAAGTTATACATATCAAAGTTTTTATTAAGCTTTCAGGATTTCCCTGTTAGTGTTCTTATCTTCATTTTTTTTAAACTAATAAATGAACAAGATCAGATAATGAGGAAATTCTGTAATTTAAGAAGTGTTGTACAGCTACAAGTAAATAGGTTCTAATCATCAGAACAAAAATAGTTGTTATCATGTATTTCTTAATTATGCATTATTAATCATTTTCTGATACGTGAGTTTATTGTTACTGGTTTGTACAATTTTATGTTCAATTTAATTGATTAATCTTGTCTTATAAATGTCATAGGTTCTCAGTCTTTTGAAACATTATTGACGTGTTTTTGCTGAAGGTGTTTTTTTTTTTTTTTTTTTTTTTTTTTTTTTTTTTTTTTTTTTTTTTTTTTTTTTTTTTTTTTTTAGCAAGTCCTTTGTCCTCTCCATTAAGGCGTCTAAAATAAGGATATCATCTCCACATAAAAGAGCCCTTAAATCTTCTGTTGGAAAGCTTAAAATTCAAGGAGCAATATTGCTCCAATTACTGCATCGTCGGTTCCATTTTAGAAGCTCTTTGCACAGCGTTTTCAACCTTTAACAAATTTATATATATATATATATATAATATATATATATATATATATATATATATATATATATATATATATATATATATATATATATATATATTATATATATATATATATATATATATATATATATATATATATATATATATATATATATATATATATATATATATATATATATATATATATATATTTTTCATGAAATTTCATGATTTTTCATGAAATTATGTTCAGTGATGTGTAAATACGCGTCAGCTATTACAAAGGAGTGGTTGGTCATTGTGTAGGCAAGGGGGGGGGGATATGTCTAAAAGGGTGCATTTCATTACCCAAATATTCCAACTCTCCATGAGGCTTCAGATAAATATAGAAAAGAGTATGTGAAAAGGGGGTAGAAATTAATATTTCGTTTCCTTTCATTTAGACTAAGCCTGAATAAGGATACTGTAGGGAAATACCTCCCTTCTAATTGCGGAAAATTACTTTCAGTAATTATTTTGAAGCTTCATCTAACTAAACTGATTTGCATCATATTTCATAAATTATGCATCAGCTATCATGATGAAGGTGTAGTGGATCAGTTTGGAGGCGGGGGGGGGGGGGGTAGATGCCTTAGAGGGTAGATTCTAATGTCCAAATATCCTACAACCAAATATCCTTGAGCCCTCAAATAAATATAGAGTGTCTTGGCTAATGAGAGAGAGGTTATAAATTGATATCTAATCCCTTTTGATTCTTGGGATTAATTTTAGTCTATGCCTTTATTATTGGTATTGGAAGTGGGTGTAGCAATGCCTCACCCATTTCGAGAATTTTTTCTATGTAGAATAAAATATTACATTCACATGCCTGCGGGCAGGGAGATGGAAAAGTCAAAGTGGGTTATGGTGAGCCCACATATGTATATATTTAATATAATGTGCTTAAACATCAAAGAACCCTGTTGTAGAAGTCATGACAGCTTCAGCCACGTAGAAGATCAAAAGCCACTCATAATTTTCATTCTTATGAACAATAATGCCTACTTCCATTCACCAAAAATTCTGCAGTAAAAATATTATTAAGGAATTTTCCAACAAAACTATCGCTCATCGAAAATTTTGAATAAATATTTAAATTTTATCCGTAACTTTAATTACAATCCAACATTTTAATTCTTAAGCAGAAAAACTGAAAAGTGGGACGCTACCAATCAATCTAAAATTATTGATATATATGACTTCACGGCATGAAATCGAGGATTACGGGGTCGGTACCCCACATCATATCTTGTTGAGGCCTCGACATGGATTGAAAAATGATCAGAAATTAAACTAGAAAAAATATTTCTAACTTAGAACTGAAAAGTCGTTGAATACTTATTGCAAATTTTGACTAGGGACATTGAAACCTCGCAATCTATTCCTGTTGTTGAATCTTCAATTAAATGATAGTTTTCTTATATTTTATTTTTAATAACTGCTCAAGTATTGCTACATCAATATTTGTGTACATAGAAACTATGTCAAAGCTGCTTACTATTGTATTTTCTGAAATGCTTGCATTTTACGCTTTTCCACTAAATCTGCCGAATTACAGATGTACGATTTTTGGGAATAAAGCAAAGGTCTGAAGGCTGTACATAATCACTTTCCAATATTGGAAACATGGGACTATCGTACATGCTAAAATTTGCCTTAATGGAATACCTTGCTTATGTAATTTTGGTAAACCGTAAAATCTTTGGGCAAAAGCTACCTCGGGGGAAAAATTTATTAAACAATTGTGGAGTGATTATGCCATTTTGTTTTAGATTCTTTAATTCGGCTATAATTTCATTCGCAAATTTTTCAGTTTGGTCGTGAGTCATGGAAGTACATGTATTTATGTCTTTTAAGTGGGAATAAATTTTGTTGTCGTAATCTAACGTATTCATGACTACAAGTGAATTTCCCTTGTCTGCTTTTGTTATTATAATTGAAGAGTCTTTGCGAAGCTTAGACAAATTTTTATGTCGTGCGAAATTCCTGGCGTCAAATTAGTATGAGACGTAACTTTTTTTGGCTGTCGTAAAGTGTATTAATAAAACAAGACCTCACTTCATCTGGGTTAAAAATAGATGTGCAGTGTTTATGCAAATCATATTCTAAGGATGAAACTATATCTGCCACAGGAACTTGTTTTGGTGGAAAAGAGAATTTGGACCTTTTAAAGAGTTTGGATTGTCTTAGATTCAAGTATTCTAAAGGATTTTGTTTTTGTCCTTAATAGAGACCCTACCACACCAATAGGAAAATTTGATTGCGAGGGCAACACTTAGATTTCTGTCATGTTTTTTTTGCTTTGTCGATTATTTTAATTTGATATAAACTTTCTAGTACCACTTCATAGTAAGATTTGGGGGTTGAGTTTGAGTAGTATCCTCCCACACCGACTTATTGTTTACTGTTAAAGCACCGAGGACATTGAAAATAAAAATATGTTGTTCTAATGGGTTAATGTGATGTTTGAATTGAGTATGCTAATGGGTTATTGAATTGGCTTTTAGCTATCCTTGGAAAAGTAACATTGTCCTTTAGGTTATCCCCCTCCCTCCAACTTTTTCTCAAAATGACATTAAATATACTTGCGGCTGTACCAATCATACACTATGCTTCCTTATAGACACGACGCGGTTTTCCCTGTGGTACTCTATGGCCGATTATCGACACCAAACGACTGTACCATTTGAGAACTAAAGTTACATCAAACAACAACATAGCAGATTATAACATGGATCAAGGTACAGAGTTAGAAATATATTTTTATTTAGAGTGTGCTATCTGTAATGGCCACTATCAAGACTTCAGTAATTTGTAAGAGAGTAATGCAGAAAATTTAGAAATCATGGAAAATGAAATAGAGGAGGACAATCTGCGTGAATTGAGAAAAAGAATCTTTCCTGAAATGGTAAGAAAAGGGTAAGCTCATCAGTTTCTGCAGCTGAAGAGAATTACCATTATCACAAGAAACAGTGTAGACAATGGACATCCTCTCCATTACAAGGAAGATCAGGAGCACAAGGAAGCTTACACAAAAGGAGGTTCGATATAGCCGAAAAGAAAGATATAAAGAAGAGACAAAGACATGATGGATATCTCTAAAGAGGGCATTATCAAGAGAGAACACGATGAATTATTTTTTATGCAGATTCAGAATGTCTAAAGTTGTTCAACAATGTTAATAATGTACAATAATGTATGAAACATATTTTTATAATAATATTCTACATGTCATTACTTCATTAAAAATATACTATAAATTACTTTGTTATATTTCCATTATTTTTTGAGTACGCTAGCGCCACAAACGCTTAGAATATCTATTAAAATGTTGGAGATGTATGAAATTAACAAAAATATAATATTTTACAAGCTAATTTACGTAACAATTTCCATGTTTCATTTGCATGCAGTAGACATCAAGAGTTTTATGACTCCTCCCCACAATGAATTCTATGGGTTTAGTGACTCTTCCCCCTAGTCATAAGTCTTTCTTACCTTCAGCAAAGATATAAAAGTTTGATGAAGTACTTCTCTGCTCAAATATTATTGAATTTGCATTTTCATTATTGTCTATGGAACTCGAAGAAATTGACTGTTATCATTGGATAGTGAACTATAATATGTTTGAGTATTATAAAAGCTTATGGAGTACTACATTATAAATAGACTGGGATTCTACAATAGAGTGATAACACCACGTAATAAAAGTGGTCAAGAACTGAGAAATGTTTAGGAAGAAGTCAGTGAAATTTGCAGCTTTTTCGGGGTTGAAGCACTATACGTAAAGGGTAACGTACCTATAGATAAAGTTTTAATTCTAAACTTTGACCCTAAGATTCCTCTTTCCAGTTTAGAAGAATTTAAGTGTCCTAAATTTGAAGCGGCTTATCAACGTCCTGAAGAGAAGGTTAGGTTCTTCGTGCAGTGGTTACCTAGGGACATACCTCATCATGATAAGTGTTTAAGACACGGTAAAAAGTATTATATACCATGGGATCCTCGTTTGTGGATGTTTAACAGTGAACTTTAAGTATTATTTCTATGTAAATACGTGTTTTTTTTCAAAAATCTTTTTAATATGTTTAAGCAATAAATATCTTTAAGCCTTACCCGTCTTTATTCTTTTTAATAGTTCTATTCATTCAAGAAATTATAAAAAAAATTGTAGGTAAGCAACAAAATCCTTCTTGAATTCACCTCTTTGACACACAACACGGAAATTTCATCCAAGAAATTATGAGAAAATTGTAAGTAAGTAAGGGTATATTCTTATGCCCTTCTTTTTCAAAATACTGAGTTTTTTTAGACATAGAATTTTTGTGTGAATTCTAAAATGATATGAAATATGCTTGCGGCTGTACTAATCGTACTCTATGCTTTCTCGTACACATGACACGGCTTTTCCAGTGGTACTCTATGGCATGTTATCGACATTACCTTGTTTATTGCATGTTTATAGGTCATTAATCATTGTACAGTGGAACACATAAGTCGTATCTTTAAAAAAGTGAAGATGGAATATTTTAAGAAATTTTGCTCACATGATAGCGTTATTGTATCATTGAATGCTGACAGGGAGAAGTGTTGGAACTATGAAACTAGTACAGGTGGTAGCAATATTGGAAATGTATGAGTGCATTGTCATGACAGTGAGAAATTAAATTTCACTGGAGAACCAAAAAAATTCTACTCTTTTGATTGTGGATATGCGAGATTGAGATCTCCGGAGTTGATTGCACTCAAACAGAATGCCAGCATAAAAATAATAGTTGATGAAGAGGGCATCTTTTTGCTAGTGCTTGTGGTAATATATTACCAAGTGTTACACCCCATCGGCAGCTTTCGGGTGTTGGCATTTAATGGAAGACCAAAAGAAGACAGGCGTACTCTTCTACTAATATCATAAACTATGTAATGTCAACGCGCAGGAATATTCTACATATCATTATTTCAATAAAAATATTTTATGCATTACTTTAACATATTCCCATTATTTTTAGGGTATACTGGAACGTCAAAAGCTTAGAATATCTATTAAAATGTTGGATATGTAAGAAAAGGAATCTTCAGAAACATAGACATTACTACTACTACTAACAGGCTCATAGTGGAAATATTAGAAAATGAGATAGGTTAAAAAAAACTTTTACCAAAGTCTAAGAGAGAGATGAGCTGAATTTTTTAACCCAAAAATCTCCACCGACAAGCAAACACCCCGTCCAGACGCAGAGACAGAGAGAGTTTACAGTTTTCAGAAACAGGAACATCCACGTTTAAAATTCATCTGATTTTATTAACAGTGTTTGATTTTTAATAAAGTCATAACAAATTCTTTCTTGAATTCACCTGTTGAATGCACAATACTGAAATTTCATTCAAGAAATTATGAAAAAATTGTAAATAACTAAAAAACTCTTTCCTTAATTTAGTTCTTAGATATACAATACAGATATTTCATTCAAGAAATTATGAAACAATTTTAACTCAGCAACAAACGCTTTCTTGAATTCACCACATGGATACACAACACAGATGTTTCATTCAAAAAATTATGAAAAAAAGCGTAAGTAAGTAACAAACTCTTTCTTGAATTCGCCCCTTGGATAAACAATACACACATTTCATTCAAGAAACTATGAAAAAATTGTAAGCAAGTAAAAAACTTTTTTTTAAATACACCTCTTGGATACACAATATAGAAATTTCAATCAAGAAATTATGAAAAAATTTTAAGTAACTAACAAACTCTTTCTTGAATTCGTCTCTTAGATACACAATACAGAAATTTCATTCAAGAAATTATGAAAAATTGTACGTAAGTAAAAGCTCTTACATGAATTCACCTCTTGGACACACAACAAAGAAATTTCATCCGGGAAATTATGAGGAAATTGTAAGTAAGTAATAACAAACTCTCTCTTGAATTTACCTCTTGGATACACAACACGGAAATTTCATTTATTAAGTTATGAAAAACAGCAAGTAAGTAACAAATTCTTTCCAAAATTTATCTCTTGGATATGCAAGAGGGAAATTTCATTCAAGAAACTATGAAAAAATTGTAAGTAAGTAACAAACTCTTTCTTGAATTCACCTTTTGGATATGCAATACAGAAATTTCATTATAAAAATTATGAAAAATTGTAACTAAGTGTCAAACTCTTTCTTGAATTTTCCTCTTTGATAAACAACACAGACATTTCATTCAAGAAAATATAAACAAAGTGTAAGCAAGTAATAAACTCTTTATTGAATTCACCTCTTGGATTTACAATACAGAAATTTCATTTGAGAAATTACGAAAAATTCGTATTTAACTAAGAAACTCTTTTTTGAATTCACCTTTTGGACACTCAATACAGAAATTTCATTCAAGAAATTATGAAAAATTTTAAGTAAGCAACAAAGCACTTTCTTGAATTTACCTCTTGAATACACAACACGAAAATTTCATTAATGAAATTGTGAAAAATATAAGTAAGTAACAAACTCTTTTTTTGATTTCACCACTTGGATACACAATGCCGAAATTTTATTCAAGAAATTATGAAAAAATTGTAAGTAACTAATAAACTCTTTCCTGAATATGCCTCTTGGATATACAATACAGAAATTTCATTCAAGAAATTAAGGCAAAATTGTAAGTAAGTCACAAACCCTTTCATGAATTCACCTCGTGGATTCACAATACAGAAATTTTATTCAAGAGATTATGAAAAAATTGTAAGTAAGTAGCAACTTCCTTCTTGAATTCACCTCGTGGATACACAATACAGAAATTTCATTCAAGGAATAACGAAAAAATTGTAAGTAAGTAACCAACTGTTTCTTGAATTCATACCTTGGATACACAATAAAGAAATTTCAATCAAGAAAATGTGAAAAAATTGTAAGTAAGTAAGAAAATCTTTCCTGAATTCACCTCTTGGATGCAAAATATAGAAATTTCATTCGAGAAATTATGACAAAATGTGTCGGTAAGTAACAAACACGTCTTTGAATTTACCTCTTGAATACACAATACAGAAATTTTGTAGTAGAAATTATGAAAATTGTAAGTAAGTAACCAACAGTTTCTTGAATTCGCTTCATGGATACGCAATACAGTAATTTCAATAAAAAAAACTATGAAAAAATTGCAAGTAAGTAATGAACTCTTTCTTGAATTTACCTCTTGTATACACAATACAGAAATTTCATTCGAGGAATTATAAAAAATTGCAAGTAAGTAACAAACTCTTTCTTGGATACACAATGCAGAAATTTCATTTATAAAATCATGAAAAATTGTAAGTAAGTAAGTAACAAACTCATTTTGAATTCACCTCTTGGATACAGAATAAAGGAATTTCATTGAAAAAATTATGAAAATTTGTAAGTAACAAACTCTTTCTTGAATTCACCTCTTGGATACACAATAAGGTAATTTCATTCAAGAAATTACGAAAAAATTGTAAGTAAGTAACAAACTCTTCTTATGAAAAATTGTAACTAAGTAACAAACTCTTTTCTGGATTCAGCTCTTGGATACACAATACAGGAATTTCATTCAAGAAATTATGAAAAAATTATAAGTAAGTTACAAACTCTTCTTATGGAAATTGTATGTAAGTAACAAACTCTTTTTTGAATTCACCTTTTGGATGCACAATACAAAAATTTCATTCTATACATTATGAAAAAATTGTAAGTAAGTAACGAACTCGTCCTTGAATTTGCCTCTAGGATACACAATACAAACAATTCGCTCAAGAAATTCGGAAAAATTATAAGTAAGTAACCAACTATTTCTTGAATTCACCTCTTGGATACACAATACAGAAATTTCAATCAAGAAAGTAAGAAAAAATTGTAAATAAGTAACGAACTCTTTCTTGAATTCACCTCTTGGATGCACAATGCAGATATTTCATTCAAAAACTTATGCAAAATTGTAATTAAGTAACAAACTCTTTCTTGAATTCACCTTTTGGATACACAACACAGAAATTTCATAAATGAAATTATGAAAAATTGTAAGTAAGTGACAAACTCTTTCCTGAATCTCTTGGATATACTTTACAGAAATTTCATTCAAGAAATTATAAAAAAATTGAAAGTAAGTAAAAAATCTTTCTTGAATTCACCTCATGGATACACAATACAGAAATTTCATACACAAAATTATGTTAAAATTGTAAATAAGTATCAATCTCTTTCTTGATTTCACCTTTAGGATAGATAATAGAGACATTATGAAAATTATGAAAAAATTCTAAGTAAGTAACAAACTCTTTCTTAAATTCACCTCTTGGATACACAATGCAGATATTTCATTCAAAAACTTATGAAAAATTGTAAGTAAGTAACAAACTCTTTTTTGAATTCACCTCTTGGATGCACAATACAGAAATTTCATTCGAGAAATTATGTAAAAATTGTAAGTAAGTAAAAAACTCGTCTTGAAATCACCTCTTGGATACACAATACAGACATTTCATTCGATAAACTATGAAAAATTGTAAGTAAGTAACCAACTGTTTCATTAATTCACCTCTTGGATACCCAGTAAAGAAATTTCAATCAAGAAACTATGAAAAATTGTAAGTAAGTAACAAAATCCATCCTGAATTCACCTCTTGGATACAAAATACAGAACTTTTATTCGTAAAATTATGAAAAAATTGTAAGTAAGTAACAAACTCGTCCTTGAATTTGCCTCTTGGATACACAATTCCGAAATTTCATTCAAGATATCAAGAAAAATTGTAAGTAAGTAGGTAACAAACTCTTTTTTGAATTCACCTCTTTGATACACAAACAAAATTTTGATACACAAAATTTTTCATCTGGAAAATTCAATCCTGGTGTAAATTAACCCAAGAAAATTACCCTAAACACCTCGAAGCGTAAAAGTGAGTCAGTAAAGAGAAAGTAAAACAAATAAAGACATTTCGTATAGGAATTCTGGCAAATTCCACCAGTATACAATTTCCCCTGAGAAATTCAATCCCGGGAAAATTCCCTCTCCCTGGAAAATTGTCAAAGTGCACTGTCCCCCCAGTAAAAATTCATCCTCCCAGCCTCACCCTGAAAATTTACTCATGTTTCCCAATAACAAATACTATATATAAACAACGGGCAAACTTTATAACTTAAAGATTTCTCTCCAGGAGCTTAGGGGGTCCTGTGATCTTCGAAGAGATATTCATTAGGCCTTTCGACTATTTTGAACAAAATAGCAATATGTGACTTTTGATCATATGATTTTGAGAAAAAATGGCGTGGGAGGGGGTTTAGTTGCCCTCCAATGTTTTGGTCACTTAAAAATGAACTAGAACTTTTAGCTAGAATGAGTCTTCTTCTGATGTTTTAGACCACTATGTCGATACGATAACTTCTGGAAAAAAACACAAAAAAAACAAGTAAACACGAATTAGTGATCTTTCTTCTGGCAAAAAATCAACATTTTTGTAGATAGGAGCTTGAAACCTCTACAGTAGGATTCTCTGATACGTTTGATCTAATGGTGTGATTTTCATTAAGAATCTATGAATTTTAAGGGTATTTCCGCCATTTTTTCCGAAATCAGACAATTATTCTCAGGCTTTTGACCTTTGATGAGTAAGACTAAACTTAATGAAACTTATATATTTAAAATTAGCATAAAAATTCAATTCTTTTGATATATCTATTGGTATTAAATTTGTTTTTTTTTAAGTTTTGGCTACTATTGAGCCGAGTCGCTCCTTACAGTTTGTTACCACGAACAGTTTGACAAACTATTTTTCTTATTAATCTCATCAGTTAGAGAAAAAAAAATGTATCCTGATTGTCGTGATTTAAAAGTTCTACAATGACAGATTCTTTAAAATTTATATTGACAGTCGAATCCTGTCTAAGATCTATTGGTTGGTCTAAATCAATCTTTCATATTTTATGCGGCTATCAGTATATTTACAACATTTTCTTTGTTTCTAAGACATTCTAAACCCTTGTATATCACCAAAAGAAATAGTTGGAATATTTACCGAATATTTAACGGAAATATTGTTTTTTAGATCCTTATTACCTTAAATATCTTTTTTTTATAATGACTGGGTCTTAATAAAACCCCTATATTGTTTACGACCCCTTTTTAATATCCACATCTGTAGGGAGGCCATAACGACTCCGAGACGAACACCGTGCTGCCATATATAATTAAGTCTAACGCCGAGAGGTTATAATTTATTCAAGGATTATTGATCCACTAACGAGTCAATGACACCATTTTCAAGGTCGATTTATTTGTTGTGTCTAGGTGTAATTACACCGGGACGAAGTTTGCACATGCGCATTGACTTCTAACGGGGCAATGTATTGATCAACAAGAGGGGAAGTAGATTTCTGAGAAATTGATTACTTTATTTGACGGGGAATTATTGATTCTAACGGGGACCAGATCACGCGTCTCTTTCTAAGCCAATCAGGAAAGTTACGTAAGGTTTCCCATTACATCACAATTCACCCTTGAGGTTTTGTATATAACGGACATGCGTTGTGGTTAAATTATCATACAGTTTTAAGAAACCATGGATAAAGCATTGAATATTGATGACTTGGAAACTTTGGCTACATCGATTTATAATGTGAGTTCTGTAATAATACATTTTCTTAGGTTATTTCCAAATAAAATCATTTTACATAGTCCCACTCCAGTAAATTCAAATTCAGGGTATACCCCCCCCTTCCACCAGTACAAATCACCACTATGTGATGTTTATACTCGATAGAAATCGTAAAATAAACTCTATTTTACCATGTAAACCACCCACCAATACAAATACAAATACAATTCACCAATACAAATCACCACTATGTGATGTTTATACTCGATAGAAATCGTAAAATAAACTCTGTTTTACCATGTAAACCGCCCCCCCCATGTTACGACTTTAATTCTTTCATTGGAAATAGTTTTGTTTTTGATAAATTTATTCTCTCTGTATCCTACCTAAAAGTGACAGCCAACTTGCTGTAAACCCTTAGCTATTAATATACTGTTTCCATTTAAGCCACTAACCTGACTTAAACATTTCCGCTAAGATTTAAATAGGGATAATTATTGATATCTGTCAAGTGCATCCTGCTTCATAATTCACGTGAATTACGATAGCGGCTTAACCAAAAGGTTTCGCTGTTAGAGTGCATATTATTTCTTTTTTCTAGTGTTCGATAAAGTGTCTTTTATATTATCAGTGGAAGAGGGGGTGAAAACTAAGGTTTTTAACTTTGATAGTAATAGGCTAGAAAGCAAATTCCTTAGGAGTTGCTTAAAGACTATATTATGCATAAATTAGCTAGAAATTTTTAACCTATGATTGCAAATTTTAGGCCTATAAGCTGTTGGGTTAACTATCTTTTTTATCTAATTTAAAGCCTATATCTAAATACTCTCTGCGTCTTGAGCGTATAACATTTCTAACTGTCGCAAATTTTTACTTTTTGCTTTACTGAAAAGGGAGAGGGGCTTCTTTGAGATAAATGCCTTCTAGACAAAATTATGCTTGACAATAAATTCTGGTTAGGAGCGGGGGTACTAATTTTTCTTGTGTAAAAAGAGGAATTGTTTTTTATTCTAAATTTTTTCTTCTTTTTAAGGACAATTTTGAGAAATACATGCCTCCACTTCAAAACAGAGCTAAGCCTAATGGCACTACTCCAATGCAACAACTGGACATAGCTGAGTCATTAAGGGCTACGCTTTACCAGCCCCCTGTGTCCTCCAAGCAGGCAGCAATACAGTCTGGTCAAAACCTAAAAGAGAATGAGTGGCTGCTCAGAGGATGATTAACCCCGCTGGCTCATCTCTGCAACCCAGTACCATCACCGCCACCGCCACATCAACGCAAGCCACTGATGTCACCACCCCTCCATCCTCCAAGACACGCTACCAGGACCATCTGGCACATAACTCCAGCCGGAATATGGGAATATAAGCATTTTTACCTCTACTTTCTATCTGATTATAGAAATATCTACATATTTCTTCCAACTTTTTAGGCCTTTCATTTCACCATTTTTCTACACAGTACAAGTGTGTCAGAGATATTAAAAAAATATTTTCGCTTTTTTTCAACCTGATTAAATATAACGTTCTTTCTTTGAATTGTTTAATTATTGCATACATTCAGCCAGTTGAATTCTCTTAGTGAAGCCAAATAAAAAAGCACTATATTCCGGTCATAATTTTCCATAGTAAGTAGCAAAATATTTGCGATATATACTGCTTTATTAACGATTGCTTAATCTTAATTCTACAAATATCAAAAAACAATTTTCAATCGGAATGAGTTGTGTATCATGAGAGGATATGGCCTAAAAGGGATAGGCTATCCATTTCAAATCAAGTAAAGACCCTGTTGTTTTTTAAACCAGATGCTCATCAGATGGAGAAGAAGACGCGCCTGTGGTGTTCATTTGCAACAATTCACAATGGAATGGTATCATTAACGAAATTCAAAATAATATTGATGATTTTTAACTGATTTTTTAATTTAGATAGTAGCACAGTTGGGCAGGGGGACTTACCTTTGCTAAGTCCAAACACCTTGCAGCTTTTAGAGGATTTTACCCGAGAATTTACAGGGAACCGTTCCCCCTCAGATTACATGAACACACTTTCAAACTAATGAAATGGCTTTCCATAGCCCTATTATTGAACAATGAGGGGTGTGGGGGTGGTGATAATATACAAAAGGGGGAGGAGGAGGAGGAAATGGCTTCGAACAACCCTATTGTTGAACAATATGGGGGAGGGGTGGAGATAATATACAAGAGGGGAAGGAGAAGGGTGACAATACCCAATTTATGGGACTTACCGAATTCCTGTTGTCAAATTCAATATTGAACACAATAGTTGTTTACACTGCGACTTTTGGGGATCCTTTCAATTCGCTTATGGGGGGTAATTTTGTATTTGACCCTATAGAAACTGTCCATATATATGTAGATAGAATTCAAGCACTGTTCGAAATCCAGATTTAGTTGTGGGGGGGGGGGTAGGGATTCAATTAAGGTTTCAATTGTTTTAAAGGTATTCTATTTAAATGAGGGTAAAAGCGAGGTTTATCATCATTATGTACATACCGAGATGTTACTGGTTTATCCGCATTTAGAAAATTATGAAACAGTTTTTATGGATTGGATAGACCACATTATTACGCATCTCGAAAATTATAGCGAAAATGGGAGTGGGTGTGTAATTCTTTGTGTTGAAAAGTTAGTGTAAACATTTGTAAATTTAAAATAAAATTTATTTTAAGAGGGGGTGAGGCGTCTGAGGGGTCAATAGTTTTAAAATATAATCTAGATTTAGAGGGTTGTCAAGGCGTTCAATGAATCTGTTTTGAAACGGGTCAAAAATGTTTCATACACGCTTTCCTCATGTCAGCATTCGGGCCTCTAGCACGTGACACTACAAAGAAAAATTTAGAATACTGGGGTGTACATGGGAAAGTGGGGTCCTATTTTCCCATTGTAGATTTTTCTTGTTTAGAGGGAAAATACCCAGTAACGCTCAGGTCCACTGATATTTTTGAAAGGACCAATGCCCATTTAAATATCGGCGTTACTGTGGTTCAATATGAAACTGAATTTGAGAATGGGGCACGGTCTAATAAGAAGGGGATGGTGTTCCCCGTAAGGGGCCCGGCAATTGAGTTGGTGAAGCACTGGGTTTGTTTATTGTACACACCACCTAGTGAACCTAATGCAATTGGCCATTTCAATACTATCACAGCCATCAGTAGACCTTTGGGAGGGGGTAAGAAAATGGGGTTATGTTTCTACTGTCCAACATGCCTGTCTCGATTTCGTAGTGATTTAAAACTACAAAATCATATGAAGCATTGTAGACGGCATGGCTACCAGTCAGTGGAAACGGTTTCAGGTGATAGGGCCGTTTTAGGTTTGAAAAATTTTCGAAATACCCACCTCCAAAGCAATAATATCTCTTTGGATTGGGAGGCAAAGCTAGTGGAAGTGAACTATCTTCGATTTCTTAATCGAATCAAAGAATATCGAGCCATTGCAGTTTCCTACGCCCACGTGCAAAGAGACAGTTCTTACACTATGTAGTTGTTAGAAATAGTTGAAACTTTGGATGAGGGTGAGTGCATAGTCAAGGCACTGACTAAATTAATTGGCATTGCAAATGACGCTATTTCTCGTTTGAAAAATACCAATTACCAAATGTTATTGTCTGCAGAGGATCGTATCGCGATAAAAAAAATATGTTGTGTTTGTAAGAGAGAGTTTGAAGAGGGGGATAAGGGGAAGGGGACTAGGGAAAAAGAGGGGGAAAGGGGGAAGTCAGAGACCACGATCACTTTTGGCCGGAAATATCATCTGAGGGTGGTAATTTTAGAGGGGTAGCACATCAATCATGCAATGTGAATGTAAGCCAGCTCTTTTTTATTTCGGTTTTTGTTCACAACCCAAATTATGATTTAAAATTTATTTTACCGGCTTTGGACACGTATGCATAGGGAGGGAGGGGGAGTAGATAGTCTATGGGTAAACAATTCATTTATCTATAACATCATCCCCAAATCAGCAGAGAGGGTAGTGCTTCTCGAGTTTAAACGGCAGTTAGTGAATAACGGACATACGTGCCTGAATAAAATCAGGTTTTTAGATTATTTTAGTTTTTTCCCCAAGGCATTGAGTCAATTGATTCAAGTGCAGAAAAGTGACAATTTTGATAGTTTTCCATTGCATAAACAGAACTTTCAAGACAGCGAAATGTATTACCTATTGACCTGTAAAGGTGTATATGCATATGACTATTACTGTTCTGGCGCTGGCATAAGCGAGGAGAAACTACCTCCAATTGAAGCTTTCTTTAATTCACTTACCAACAGTGAATGCACTGACGATGAATATGAATTTGCCAAGAAGGTCTGGGCTAAGGGTAATTGTAAAAATGGGTAGGATTATTGTAGACTGTACTTGGCCAGTGACGTTTTAACTCTGTTAGATAGTGTCTGCAAAAACAAAGATCAAATCTATTCAGAGTTTGGACTAGTTATAGGATATTATTTTTCCACGCCAGATTTGGTGATGAACTTGATTTTAAAAATTAGTAAAGAGGCAATAGGCTTGATCACTGATGTAGATCAACACCTTTTTGTAGAAAGGTCAATGAGGGGTGAATATGTTTTTCATGGAAATTTTGTGACAACAGATCCAAGCGGGCAAGACCCTGGTGAAAAGTCAAATACAGTTTTCCTTGATATGAACTCGTTATATCCCTCGGCAATGTCTCACTAGTCTTTGCCCTGTGGAAACTATAAATAGCTTGAGAATCGTTGTGAGTTCCCCGACATTAACACCGTCGAGGACAATGGCCACAAGGATGTTTCTTTGAAATTGAAGGACACATTCCATTGGCACTTCATGATTCAGTCAGAGATTTAGTTTTCCCCTGTATCAATCGACCAGTGACCAAGGACCCACTGAGCCCATAAAATTGATCATTGGTTGAGGATATGGGGATGCACTGGACCCTCTACAAGCAGAAACTGATTGCAGATCTGGACCCTAAAGAGAATATCGTTGTTCAGCATGTGGTTTTGCGCTGGATGGTGAACAATGGTTTCAAGATCACGAAAATACGTAGGGTCCTTCAATTCAATCTAAAACCTTATTTGAAGACGTTTCTCGACACCTTGGTCGATAAACCTTCTTGGGCAAACAGTAAAGTCGAAAAGGAAATGTACAAGCTCATTCTAGATTCAGCGTTTGGCAAAATGTGTGAAAGCGTAAGGAACAGGTCTCGTTGTGACGTCGTAACTGACCCTCAAGAATGTGCACGAATTATTGCAGACCCAATTTTAGATCGTTCACGAGCATAGAGACAAGCACGGTTCTTTTACACAGGAAAGAGAGAAATGTGGTACTGAACAAGAATATAGCAGGAGGTAGTTCAGTACTTAAAATTTCCAAAAAGCTCATGCTATCGTTTTTTTACAATGTGTGGAAGGTACAATGGCCAAGGGAGGGCGAGGTTCAAGTTTATTATGGGGATACAGATTCTCTACTGTTAGAAGTAAAAATTGGGGATTTAATGGGAGATTTAGAAAATGGGGAAAACATCAGCTCGCGGATGGATTTCACCACTGGAATCCATCCCTCTACCCCAAATTGGTGAAACGTCAGGCCCCCAATCAACTACTCATGTTAAAATAAGAGACGGGGAGTGATTTGATATCCAATGGAGTGTTCTCGGGTCCAAAGTTTATTGCTTTGAAACTCATAACAGGGATGTAAAACAGGTGTCTAAAGGAGTACCTACACATTTTGTAAAGAACAATTTCAACATGAGTGTATACAGAGACTGTGTCGAAAGTGGCCTAGTGCCGAGAGCACAAGTGCTTGCAATTTGCTCTCTACAGTATAAAAATAATACTGTTGTAGCGGAAAAGAATGCAATGTCATGTATATCTGACAAAGTCTTTGTGCTCTAGAATGGTGTAAATGTACTCCCCCCAGCCACTATAGAATTTCAGACCGGTTGAATGTGTAGACTATCGTAACCAACTTGGTCTGGATAAATTAACCTAAACCTAACCTGATAAATAAACCTAACCCAAACCTGATAAATTAACCTAACCTTTCATGAATTAACTTAAATGCTCCTACCCAACCTTACCTTTCATGAATTAACTTAAATGCTCAAACCTAACCTGCAGCAGCAGTGACGGTGACTATTGTATACACTTTTTTCATAGCACCCCGGGGGGTGGGGGGTCCCGCCTGTGGCCGCCCTTCGGCCCGTGCCTCCCGGGGGGTGGGGGTTCCCACCCGCAGACGGCCTTTGGCCCTCGGTTCCCGGAAGGTGGAGGGTATAAATTCAAAGTGTTCAACTGTGCTATTTTAAGTTGTAAGTTGTTTTTTAAGTGCTGTAAAATTGTGCTGTTGTGCAAAAAAATGTGTGTCTACAAACAATGTTGGTGTTCTTGCTGGACAAAAAGTGTTTTTATGACAATAAATGTTATTGTACAAATAGTGTTGTTGTTCTTGTTGAACAAATGTTTTTGATAATAAATATTGTTCTTGTTGGACAGAAAAAGTGAAAAAAATGTTGTTGTTAATAAATGTTGTTCTTCTTGAACAGAAAAGAGTTTTTATGTTAATAAATGTTGTTGTTAATAAATATTATTGTTGTTGTTGTTAATAAATATTATTGCTGTTCATGTTGAACAAATAGAGTTTTTGTTCTTGTTGAACAAGTATTTTTGTTCAATAAATGTTGTTCTTGTTGAACAGAAAAGTATTTTTATGTTAATAATTGAATGAAATATTGTTTTGTTGTTCTTGTTAACGTACTAGATAGATCTATGGGAAAATTATTATTACTACTTATTCATTGGACAAGTATGGTTTGCAGTTAGTTGTGGTCTGACTGTTGTCAACAGCAGCACCAGTATGTATCAATTTAAAACCCCATTCAGGTCGTTTCTGTGTGGCTCATCAATGTCGGGGAAGACGAAACTTTTAGCTAAAATAATTAAAAATTGTAACAAAATCTTTTTGGAAAACCAAAGAAAATTTAATATTGCTATAGTATTTGGCAAGAGTCCTACGATCAATAAAAGCTATGACCATTTCCATATCAATACAAATCATACGAAGACTTGATGTTTCCAATAGTATTGACCCAAACTCGTGGCTGATTATTGATGATTTGGCTGAATCAAATGAACAGTTCTAACAGGAAATGCTACAGCTGTTTACCGTGCGCTCTCATCATGAACATATTTCCATAACCCTAGTTCTGCATAATTTGTTTCATCAGAGCAAATGTGTGAGAACCCTTGCTTTGAATCGTACCATCTATATTATCTACCACGTTGTTCGGGATTCTAGCTCGCTAATAACTCTCAATAAGCAAATATACACCAGAGCTCCAAAATTTTTGCTGTCAGGGTACACTCAGGCGACAAATAAGCCCTATGGGTACATTTTACTAGATCTTAACAGAGCACACCCGAGGATCTACGTGTAGTCACAGATATTTTCGACAAAGAAATTACTGTATATCTTCAGGTGAACAGTAGAAAAAGCTATTAGCTTTCATTATGACACTGAAGAAACTACACGAAAATAGAAATTTATTTTCCGTTTAAGGCACTTCAAAACCCGCACTCAGGAAGGCCATGCTCAAACATGGTGTTGACAATGATTTCATTAATCTAATATCTGAACTTTGTTTAAATTTGATTGAGGGCAATGTACACTTGCCAAAAGGTGTTAGACAACAGGACAGAGCAACATCGTTCCACTTTACGTGCCTTGACTTGCAAAAATAAGGGAAATTTTTTTAAAGAAAACATCTCCTTCAAGCGGGCGGTAGCTTTTTTTACACTTTTATTGCCAATAATTGCAGGACTTGTAAACAGTTTTCTCTAGATAATGACTAAACCCTATAAATTGACGCCATTTAAACTTGTCCTCTCATCCGTGGGAAATTTTGAAGACAATCTAAGCAAATTCATTAATGATAAGGATATTGCTGATGACAAAACGCTAGTTTTACTTCAAGATGCATTACAACGTGTGGACAAACATAGACCTTATCATGAGAGACCTGCCGTCACCAATTGCCCAAAACAGCAAACAATCTCCTCAAGATTCCGCACAATCAAAGGAGAAGGAATTTAATTCCTTAGTTTCAAACAATTGGAAACCTATTGCCAGTGACCTATCGAGAACAGAGTAAAAGAGTGTTATCATGTCTCATGTTGGAAAGTGGTGGTGATGATCAAGTTCAACCTGACAGCATAGAGAGACGAATTACAATTCAGGGAAAAATTTAAGATCTAGTTGATTTAATTTGTGATATGGTGACGAATCGTAAATGACGTTTATCATTTGACAATAATCTATATACCTCTCTAAATGCATCAAAATTCCCCAAAAGTCTTATTGGCAATAAGCAAATTCTAAAGAAACTAAGATAATATAGTCCTCCAACAACACCATCAACCACCATTTGAAAAAGAAGATGATTCAATATTGGAAAAGACTAGCAGCAGCAGCAGTAGCGATGATTTTATAACACATGTGGCTGCTAGTCAAAAGCGGAGACGGATTGATTCACCCCCCCAGTGTCCAAATGGGAGTAGACATTACACTACGCGTTTGCGATCAAAATGGTTGAAGTTCTGAAGCATGTATATGAAAATATTGGTGAAGCTGGAAGTCTAAGTTCCCCCACAACACTTTCTAAAGTTGCTTCTGACATAGATGGCAGCACATTGAAAAAGCAAAAGAGTACCTAGAAAATGAACCGTGTTACACACCGAATCGGAATCGCAGGCTTCGTGGCAAACAATATCGAAAAACTAAAGCCTGTTTCCCTCTGCATATAATGCAAACTGATCTTTAACTTTAGACGCGATTCAACGGCGTCACAATACACCCTACAAATATATTCTAGTGACAATCAGTGTCTTTAGTCGCTATGCCTATGCCATTCCATTGCAATCAAAGAGAGGTGTTGAAGTTGCTCATGCTCTAGAAAGTATTCTTGAACAGGATTGCTATGGAAAAATTCAATCGGATCGCAGTAGCGAATTTGTTAATCCCCATGTAAAGAAGTTTCTATTGAAATATAATACAACACTCTATCATAGTCACAGCCCGATAAAGGCTGGATTGGCTGAACGGTTGATAAGAACGATTCATCTATTAATTTCAAGATAATGTACAATGAAAAATACTGCATTTTTTATTCATGATTTAGATAAAATCATGCAAGTATACAACCACGACCCAATCGATCCCTGTCCAACTGAAGCCCTCGGGAAGTTCATTGCAGTGAAAATACATTTGATGCTTTTCTTAAACAATATTCCAATGGCAATGAGAAGAAAAAGAAGAAATTCAATGTTGATGATACTGTTCGAATTAATAAAATCACCAATATTTTTCAAAAGGGGAATTATTTATGGAGCACTGAACTATTTAAAGTGTCCAAAATCCTAGACACTACACACCACAACATATCGACTGCGAGACACCAAAGATGATGTGATTCTCGGAGGTTTTTATGAATATGAACTACAAAAAGTTAGAAACACAAGTGAAATTTATCAAATTGAAAAGATATTAAAGAGTCGTACTCGCAGGGGCAAGAGACAGTTGTTTGTTCGCTGGCTAGGATACAACTCTGATTTTGATTCTTGGGTCCAGTGCTGAAGATATTAAAAATGCCCAATGATTTCTCTGTGACTTTCATATCCAATGTTTCTGATCCTCTCTACAATGATTTTAATAGAACAAGTGATTTTTGGATGAACTCTCTCCCACCATCAAATTCGATGGCGCGTATGAAGTGGCTCTTGTCGACTGTATTCTCAAAAATACATATGACATCCTGAGAAAAGATCGCAAATATGATATAAAAATTAGACCTTATGATTGGCCGCCACTCTCAGGTGATCAAGAACAAATTCAAAAGATCAATTGGATGAATTATCCATATATTGAATTACCCTATGAAGAACTCACCTGTATGAATGATTTATGTCGTTCTATCAATAAAAGAATTTCCGCTCGTAAAAAAGGAGCTTTTCATTTCAACTATTCAAAGGAGGAGGGCAAGATCTACATTAGTTCACCTATTGCCGATGAAAAGGTTATTCTCAATGATAACCTAAAGGATGTTCTTGGCTTTAAGCTCAATATAATCAATGGTAAAAGTGCCGGAAACACTAATTTCATTTTTGCTGACTATTATACTGCGTTCTCCACGGACACTTGTATATTTCTCTACGCTTCATTTGTGGAAAACATCCCGGGTTGGCAATAGCAATGTTCCCCTCCTACGAGTTCTTGTCAGTTAACACTAAGAACTGAATTAGGTGATCCTCTAGCAATATCAAAAGGTTGGCTGTGATTACATGTCATTTTCAACTCATCATGCAACAACAAGATGTCTAATAGAAAAGTGGTATTCATTTGTCCTGATATTGACTGCTATGTTAATACTCTTGGCCCAAGACAACAGGGCAATGGAATGAACTATTACAAAGGTCGCTCGTCAATGTCTGGCTATGGTCTTGGCAGTTGGTTTGCTAAGCTCTTTCGCTCTGCACTATCTTTGGCTAGAAAATATAGTGTCCCGGCTCCGACAGACTT
>JAPEVW010000341.1:134029-152000 GCA_027921565.1 Artemia sinica
TGAAAAAAGGAGTAACATTAAAACTTAGAAAGAATAAATTTTACCATATATGAAGGGGCTTCCTCACCTCAGCCCCTTACTCTTTACACTAAATTTTACTTATAGCTTCAGTTCTTTAAGAATTAAACAAAAATTACAATTTTATTCAACTGAAAGTGAGGAGCAGCATTAAATTTAAAACGAGTAGAATTGATTCCGTATATGTAGGGGGTTGCCACCTCCTCAACACGTCGCTCTTTACGCTGAAGTCTTTTAGTATTTTTGAAAAAGCTTCTTATTGTTCTGATTAAACGATTCTTGTGTTTCAGGAATCCTTCTTAAAGAATTGGACAGAATTCAAACTTTAGCGTAAAGAGCAAGGTGCTGAGGAGGGGGCAACCCCTACACTCACGTAATAACTTCTGTTCTTATTCAGTTTTAATGTTGCTCCCTACTTTCAGTGAAAACACTTGTTTTTTTATTTAATTTCTGATCGTTTTTACAAAATGCCGGGAAATCTGGCCCCGCCTTCGCGGAGAAATCCCCCACCCACGTAAATATCCTCTAGACAATTCGATCCGGTGAAATATAACCCTGGATTACTACCTTAACAGCTCCACGCGTAAAATTTAGACGAAAACAAGAAAGCAAGACATGTAAAAACAATTTTGTAAAGGAATTCAGGCAAATTCCCCCAATTCAAAATATCCCCTGACAAGTTCATCCCGTTTGAAACCTCCCTCCACATGGAAAAATTCCCCGTGGAAATAAATCCAGCAGAAAATTTGTCCCCCCCCCCAACTGGAAAATGTAAGCATACTTCCAATAACACATACTCTGCTCTAAATGATGGGCACATTTTTTAACATCAATACCTTTCCACTGAGGCTTGTATGAGGGGGGAGTCATGTTAATTCTGAAGGTAGAGCTATTGGGCCTTTCAACTGTGATGAACAAAATGGCTATCTAAAATTTTGTTCGGACGATTTGGAAATAAAAGGGGCGGGAAGGGGTCCTGTTTGCCCTCCAATATTTTTGGTCACTTAACAAAGGCACTAGAACGTTTAATTTCCGTTTGAATGAGCCCTCTCTCAGTATTCTAGGATCACTCAGTCGATACAATCACCCCTAAAAAAAAAAAATAATAAAATAGCAAAACAAAATAACTCGCATCTGTGATCTTTCTTCTAGCAAAAATTGAAAATTCTGCATTTTTGCAGATAGGAGGTTGAAACCTCTGAAATAAGATTCTCTGATACGCTGAATCTGAAGGTGTGATTTTCATTAATTTCTTTAAGTTTTTATGTGTTTTTATCCCCTTTTTGAAAAATCAGGCAAATTTTCTCAGGCTCGTAACCGTAGATATGTAACACTAAACTTAATGAAACATATATTTGGAATCAGAATAATAGGGATTCTTTTCATATTAAGCAAAAAAAAAACATGTATTTTAACTGAAAATAAGGCGTGACATTAAAACTTAAAAACGAACAGAAATTATTCCGTATATGAAAGGGTGTTCCTCCTCAACGCCTCGCTCTTTACACTAAACTTTTTATTGTTTTAAAAAATAAAGTTGTGAGACAAACTTTGGGGCCCAATTGACCTCCAATTTTTTGGTCACTTAAAAAGGGCACTAGAACTTTCAATTTTTGTTCAAATCAGCTGCCTCACAATATTCTAGAACTACTCGATCGATACGAACACCCTTGAAAAAAAAAACACAAAAAAACACGCATCCATGATCTTTCTTCTGGCAAAAAAATACAAAATTCCACGTTTTTGCAGATTGGAGCTTGAAAC
This sequence comes from Artemia sinica, assembly GCA_027921565.1. NCBI lineage: Eukaryota > Metazoa > Arthropoda > Branchiopoda > Anostraca > Artemiidae > Artemia > Artemia sinica. Next base: position 135,812 of record JAPEVW010000341.1, read on the forward strand.
TTCTGTAGTAGGGTTTTCTGATACGCTGAATCTGATGGTGTAATTTTCATCAACGTTCTATGGCTTTGATGGGTTGTTTCTCCCTTTTTTCAAAAAGAAGGCAAATTTTCTCAGGCGTGTAACTTTTGATGGGAAAGACTAAACTTGATGAAACTTACATATTTATATAATTATATATTTGAAATCAGCATAAAAACATGATTTTTTCATGTATCTATTGGTATCAAATTCTGTTTTTTAGAATTTTGGTTACTATTTAGCCGAGTCGCACCTTACTTACAGTTCGTTACCACGAACTGTTTGATATCTATCGGTATCCGAATTCGGTTTTTTAGAGTTTCAGTTACTGTTTGCAGCCATCTCGCTCGTTACTTAAAGTTTGTTACCACGAAGTGTTTGATATTACTACGAATATGACGGGGGTTGCCCCCTCCAAAAAAGATAAGTTTTTCGGCATTTTTAAAAAAGTTACTTATTGTTCCAATTACACGACCCTTGTGTTTCAAAAGTCGTTTTTAAAGAATTGGGACAAAATTTATACTTTAGCATAAAGAGCGAGGTTTTGAGGAGGTGGAAATCCCCTCATATACGTAATAGTTTCTGTTTGTCTTAAGTTTTAATGTTGCTCCTTAGTTTCATTTGAAAAAACTGGTTTTTTAATATAATTTCTGTTCGTTTTTTTAAATAACGCCAGAAATATTTCCCCTCCTCTACGGAAAAAATCCCCCTCACCCACGGAAATATCCTCTGTACACTTCAATCCTGGTGAAAATTTACCCTGGACAATAACCCTTAACACCTCCACGCGTAAAATTGAGTCGGTAAGGAGAAAACAAGATATATAGAGAAATTATATAGGAATTCTGGCCAATTGCCCCATTACATATTTCCCCTGTAAAATTCACCCCTAGAAACTTCGCTTTCATTAACAATTCCCCCCGTGAGTAGGGATGCATCTCTAATTTGAACGGACAAGGACCAGGACAAGATCACAGCCAATCAGAGGGCTAAAATACTGCCAGTGCAACATCACGTGCATATTTATAGGCCAATAAGAGGGCTTCAATAAAACCTATACAAGACCACACGCTCATGAATCTGACCTGGTGTTACTTCAGATTAGAACTTTGTGAACTATTAGCTTGAATTTTTCGTAATTTCTTTGTCGTAATCAAAGTACCGTATATATCTGCTATGAAACAATTTCCCTCTTGAACATTCTTTATAATGTCTGTGCTTCAAACCAGAGATAAAAGTTCGTTTGAGAGCAAGTTTTATTTTGCCTATCTTCAGATAATTGTATTAAACTGTAATTGTAAACTGTAATTGTATAATTGTAATTGTAATAAACGCAATAGGATAACCGTTTCCAAAAAGTATGTCTCTAATAAAATTTAGTTCATCTGTGATGTAAGAATCAGAGCAAAAGTTTAGGGCGTGATCAACAAGAGATGTAACAACACCTCTTTTAACTTGTGGAGGGGGGGGGGGTTGATTAGATTTAAAATGTAGATATCATTTATTTTGTGTGGGTTTTCTGTAAATTTCAAAATCCACTTAACCATTGCTACGAATAATTAATACATCCAGAAACGGTAATTTATTTGCACTTTCAATTTCTAAGGTAAATTGTAAATTTCGGTCATATATATTAGGTGAGCTAAAAAGCCCCAAAGTTCATTTCCCCATTAATTCCAAAGTGATATTACATCATCCATATAACGCCCTGAATGGACATGTTTTAAAAATATGAATTTAAGGCCCAATTTTCAATGTGTTCTACATAAATATTCGCTAATAACCCGGATGGTGGTGCTCCCATAGGGAGACCCTTTTTTGTTGATAAAAAGAATTACGGGACTGAAAAGTCACTGAATACTTATTGCAAATTTTGACTAGGGACATTGAAACCTCGCAATCTATTCCTGTTTTTTGAATCTTCAATTAAATGATAGTTTTCTTCTATTTTATTTTTAATAACTGCTCAGGTATTGCTACATCAATATTTGTGTACATAGAAACTATGTCAAAGCTACTTACTATTGTATTTTCTGAAATGCTTGCATTTTACGTTTTCCACTAAATCTGCCGAATTACAGATGTACGATTTTTGGGAATAAAGCAAAGGTATGAAGGCTGTACATAATCACTTTCCAATATTGGAAACATGGGGCTATCGTACATGCTAAAATTTGCCTTAATGGAATACCTTGTTTATGTAATTTTGGTAAACCGTAAAAACTTTGGGCAAAAGCTACCTCGGGGGAAAAATTTATTAAACAATTGTGGGAGTGATTATGCCATTTTGTTTTAGATTCTTTAATTCGGCTATAATTTCATTCGCAAATTTTTTAGTATGGTCGTGAGTCATGGAAGTATATGTATTTGTGTCTTTTAAGTGTGAATAAATTTTGTTGTCGTAATCTAACGTATTTATGACTACAAGCAAATTTCCCTTGTCTGCTTATTTATTATAATTGAAGGGTCTTTGCGAAGCTTAGAAAAATTTTTATGTCGTGCGAAATTCCTGGCGTCAAATTAGTATGGAGACGTAACTTTTTTTTGGCTGTCGTAAAGTGTATTAATAAAACAAGACCTCACTTCATCTGGGTTAAAAATGGATGTGTAGTGTTTATGCAAATAATATTTTAAGGATGTAAACTATATCTGCCACAGGAACTTGTGTTGGTGGAAAAGAGAATTTTGGACCTTTTAAAGTGTTTGGATTGTCTTAGATACAAGATTCTAGAGGATTTTGTTTTGACCTTATAGAGACCCTACCACACCAATAGGATAATTTGATTGCGAGGGCAAAAACTTAGATTTTTGTCATGTTTTTTTTCGCTTTGTCGATTATTTTAGTTTAATATAAACTTTCTAGTACCACTTCATAGTAAGATTCGGGGGTTGAGTTGGAGTAGGATCCTCCCAAACCGACTTATTGTTTACATTAAGGCACCGAGGACATTGAAAATAAAAATATGTTGTTTCGAATGGGTTAATGTGATGTTTGAATTGAGTATACTAATGGGTTATTGAATTGGCTTTTAGCTATCTTTGGAAAAGTAATATTGCCCTTCAGGTTATCCCCTTCCTCCAACTTTTTCTCGAAATGACAGTAAATATGCTTGCGGCTGTACAATCATACACTATGCTTCCTCAGAGACACGACGCGGTTTTTACCTGTGGTACTCTATGGCCGATTATCGACACCACACGACTGTACCATTTGAGAACTAAAGTTACATCAAACAACAACATAGCAGATTATAACATGGATCAAAGTATAGAGTTAGAATATATTTTTATTTGGAGTGTGCTATCTGTAATGGCCACTATCAAGACCTCAGTAATTCGTATGAGAGTAATGCAGCAAATTTAGAAAATCTGGAAAATGAAATAGAAGAGGACAATCTCCGTGAAATGAGAAAAAGAATCTTTCATGAAATGTGAGAAAAGGGTAGGCTCATCAGTTTCTGCAGCTGAACAGAATTACCGTTATCACAAGTAACAGTATAGACAATGGACATCCTCTCCATTACAAGGAAGATCAGGAGCACAAGGAAGCTCTCACAAAAGGAGGTTCGATAATAGCCGAAAAGAAGATATAAAGAAGAGACAAAGACAGGATGGATATCTCTAAAGAGGGCACTATCAAGAAAGAACACGATGAATTATTTTCTGATGCAGATTCAGAATGTCTAAGGTTGTTCAACAATGTTAATAATGTACAATAATGTATGAAACATATTTTTATAATAATATTCTACATGTCATTACTTCATTAAAAATATACTATAAATTACTTTGTTATATTTCCATTATTTTTAGAGTACGCTAGCGCCACAAACGCTTAGAATATCAATTAAAATGTTGGAGATGTATGAAATTAACAAAAATATAATATTTTACAAGCTATTTACGCAACAATTGCCATGTTTCATTTGCATGCAGTAGACGTCAAGAGTTTTATGACTCCTCCCCACAATGAATTCTATGGGTTTAGTTACTCTTCCCCCTAGTCATAAGTCTTTCTTACCTTCAGCAAAGATATAAAAGTTTGATGAAGTACTTCTCTGCTCAAATATTACATTAAGAGCTTCTAGAATGATAGGACTATATGACCCAGAATTTGTTGGTTTGAAAAAGCCATTATGGAGTAATATTGATTTGCATTTTTATTATTGTCTATGGAACTCGAAGAAATTGACTTTTATCATTGGATAGTGAACTATAATATGCTTGAGTATTATAAAAGCTTATGGAGTACTTCATTATAAATAGACTGGGATTCTACGATAGAGTGATTACACCACATAATAAAAGTGGTCAAGAACTGAGAAACGTTTAGGAAGAAGTCAGTGAAATTTGCAGCTTTTTTGGGGTTGAAGCACTATACGTAAAGGGTAACGTACCTACAGATAAAGTTTTAATTCTAAACTTTGACCCTAAGATTCCTCTTTCCAGTTTAGAAAGAATTTAAGTGTCCTAAATTTGAAGCGGCTTATCAACGTCCTGAAGAGAAGGTTAAGTTCTTCGTGCAGTGGTTACCTAGGGACATACCTGACCATGAACAGTGTATAAGACACGGTAAAAATTATTATATACCATAGGATCCTCGTTTGTGGATGTTTAACAGTGAACTTTAAGTATTATTTTTTATGTAAATGCGTGTTTTTTCAAAAATCTTTTTTAATATGTTTAAGCAATAAAATATCTTTAAGCCTTATCCGTCTTTATTCTTTTTAATAGTTCTATTCATTCAAGAAATTATAAAAAAAATTGTAGGTAAGCAACAAAATCCTTCTTGAATTCGCCTCTTTGATACACAACACGGAAATTTCATCCAAGAAATTATGAGAAAATTGTAAGTAAGTAAGGTTATATTCTTATGCCCTTCTTTTTCAAAATACTGATTTGTTTTAGACTAGAATTCTTGTATGAATCTGAAAATGATATGAAATATGCTTGCGGCTGTACTATCGTACTCTATGCTTTCTCGTACACATGACATGGCATTTCCAGTCGCACTCTATGGCATGTTATCGACACTACCGAGTTTATTGCATGTCTATAGGTCATTAATTATTGTACAGTGGAAAACATAAGTCGTATCTTTAAAAAAGTGAAGATGGAATATTTTAAGAAATTTTGCTAACATGATAGCGTTATTGTAGCATTGAATGCTGACAGGGAGAAGTGTTTGAACTATGAAACTAGTACAGGTGGTAGCACTATTGGAAATTTATGAGTGCATTGTCATGACAGTGAGAAATTAAATTTCACTGGAGAACCAAAAAAATTCTATTCTTATGATGTTGGATATGCGAGATTGAGATCTCCGGAGATGATTGCACTCAAACAGAATGCCAGCATAAAAATAATAGTTGATGAAGAGGGGCATCTTTTTGCTAGTGCTTTGTGGTAATATGTTACCAAGGTTACACCCCATCGTCAGCTTTCGGGTGTTAGCATTCAATGGAAGATCAAAAGAAGACAGGTTACTCTTCTACTAATATCATAAACTATGTAATGTCAACGCGCAGGAATATTCTACATATCATTATTTCAATAAAAATATTTTATGCATTACTTTAACATATTCCCATTATTTTTAGGGTATGCTGGAACGTCAAAAGTTTAGAATATCTATTAAAATGTTGGATATGTAAGAAAAAGGAAATCTTCAGAAACATAGATATTACTAGTACTACTAACAGGCTCATAGCGGAAATATTAGAAAATGAGATAGGTTAAAAAAAACTTTTACCAAAGTCTAAGAGAGAGATGAGCAGAATTTTTTAACTCAAAAATCTCCACCGACAAGCAAACACCCCGTCCAGACGCAGAGACAGAGAGAGTTTACAGTTTTCAGAAACAGGAACATCCACGCTTAAAATACATCTGATTTTATTAATATTGTTTGATTTTTAATAAAGTCATAATAAGTTCTTTCTTGAATCGACCACATGGATACACAACACAAAAATTTCATTCAAAAAATTATAAAAAAATCGTAAGTAAGTATCAAACTCTTTCTCGAACTCACCCCTTGGATAAACAATACACTCATTTCATTCAAGAAACTATGAAAAAATTGTAAGTAAGTAACAAGACTCTTTCTTGAATTCACCTCTTGGATTCACAATATAGAAATTTCAATCAAGAAATTATGAGAAAATTGTAAGTAACTAACAAACTCTTTCTTGAATTCGTCTCTTGAATACACAATACAGAAATTTCATTCAAGAAATTATGAAAAATTGTACATAAGTAAAAGCTCTTACATGAATTCACCTCTTGGACACACAACAAAGAAATTTCATCCGGGAAATTATGAGGAAATTGTAAGTAAGTAATAACAAACTCTCTCTTGAATTTACCTCTTGGATACACAACACGGAAATTCATTTATTAAGTTATGAAAAACTGCAAGTAAGTAACAAACTCTTTCCTAAATTTATCTCTTGGATATACAATAGGGAAATTTCATTCAAGAAACTATGAAAATATTGTAAGTAAGTAACAAACTCTTTCTTGAATTCACCTTTTTGATATGCAATACAGAAATTTCATTTAAAAAATTATGAAAAAATTGTAAGTAAAGTATTAAACTCTTTCTTGAATTTCCTCTTTGATACACAACATAGACATTTCATTCAAGAAAATATGAACAAATTGTAAGTAAGTAATAAACTCTTTATTGAATTCACCTCTTGGATTCACAATACAGAAATTTCATTCAAGAAATTATGAAAAAATTGTATGTAACTAACAAACTCTTTTTTGAATTCACCTCTTGGACACACCATACAGAAATTTCATTCAAGAAATTATGAAAAATTTTAAGTAAGTAACAAAGCACTTTCTCGAATTAACCTCTTGAATACACAACACGGAAATTTCATTAATGAAATTGTGAAAATGTAAGTAAGTAACAAACTCTTTTTTGAATTCACCACTTGGATAAAAATACCGAAATTTTATTCAAGAAATTATGAAAAAATTGTAAGTAACTAACAAACTCTTTCCTGAATATGCTTCTTGGATATACGATACAGCAATTTCATTCAAGAAATTAAGGCAAAATTGTAAGTAAATCACAAACTCTTTCATGAATTCACCTCGTGGATTCACAATACAGAAATTTCATTCAAGAAATTATGAAAAAATTATAAGTAAGTAGCAAATTCCTTCTTGAATTCACCTCGTGGATACACAATACAGAAATTTCATTCAAGGAATAACGAAAAAATTGTAAGTAAGTAACCAACTGTTCTTGAATTCATATCTTGGATACACAATACAGAAATTTCAATCAAGAAACTATGACAAAATTGTGAGTAAGGAAGAAACTCTTTCCTGAATTCACCTCTTGGATGCACAATATAGAAATTTTATCCGAGAAATTATGAAAAAATTGTAAGTAAGTAAGAAACTCGTCCTTGAATTTACCTCTTGAATACAAAATACAGACACTTTATTCGAGAAATTATGAAAAATTGTAAGTAAGTAACCAACTGTTTCTTGAATTCACTCATGGATACGCAATAGAGTAATTTCAATAAAAAAAACTATGAAAAAATTGCAAGTAAGTAACGAACTCTTTCTTGAATTCTCCTCTTGTATACACAATGCAGAAATATCATTCTAGGAATTATAAAAAATTGTAATTAAGTAACAAACCCTTTCTTGAATTTACCTCTTGGATACACAATGCAGAAATTTCATTCATAAAATCATGAAAAATTGTAAGTAAGCAAGTAACAAACTCTTTTTTGAATTCACCTCTTGGGAAAAAATACAGGAAATTTCATTGAAAAAATTATGAAAAATTGTAAGTAACAAACTCTTTCTTGAATTCACCTATTGGATACACAATAAGGTAATTTCATTCCAAGAAATTGTGAAAAAATTGTAAGTAAGTAACAAATTCTTCTTATGAAAAATTGTAACTAAGTAACAAACTCTTTTCTGGATTCAGCTCTTGGATACACAATACAGGAATTTCATTCAAGAAATCATGAGAAATTTATAAGTAAGTTACAAAATCTTCTTATGAAAATTGTATGTAAGTAACAAACTACTTTTTGAATTCACCTTTTGGATGCAAAATACAAAAATTTCATTCGATATATTATGAAAAAATTGTAAGTAACAAACTCTGTCCTTGAATTCGCCTCTTGGATACACAATACAAAAATTCACTCGAGAAATTCGGATAAATTATAAGTAAGTAACCAACTATTTCTTGAATTCACCTCCTGGATACACAATACAGAAATTTCAATCAAGAAACTAAGAAAAAAATTGTAAATAAGTAACGAAATCTTTCTTGAATTCATCTCTTGGATACACAATGCAGAAATTTCATTCAAAGACTTAAAAAAAATTGTAAGTAAGTAACAAACTCTTTCTTGAATTCACCATTTGGATACACAACACAGAAATTTCATTCATGAAATTATGAAAAATTTAAGTAAGTAAACAAACTCTTTCCTGAATCTCTTGGATATACAGTACAAAATTTCATTCAAGAAATTATAAAAAAATTGAAAGTAAGTAAAAACTCTTTCTTGAATTCACCTCATGGATACACAATACAGAAATTTCATGCACAAAATTATGATAAAATTGTAAGTGAGTATCAAGCTCTTTCTTGATTTCACTTTTAGGATACATAATAGAGACATTATGAAAATTATGAAAAAATTGTAAGCAAGTAAAAAACTCTTTCTTGAATTCACCTCTTGGTTACACAATAAAAAAATTTATTCAAGAAATTATGAAAAAATTGTAAGTAAGTAACAAACTGTTCTTATGAAAAATTGTAAGTAAGTAACAAACTCTTTTTTGAATTCACCTCTTGGATGCACAATACAGAAATTTCATTGGAGAAATTATGTAAAAATTGTAATTAAGTAAAAAACTCGTCCTTGAACTCACCTCTTGGATACACAATACAGACATTTCATTCGAGAAATTAGGAAAAATTGTAAGTAAGTAACCAACTGTTTCTTGAATTCACCTTTTGGATACACAGTACAGAAATTTCAATCAAGAAACTATGAAAAAATTGTAAGTAAGTGACAAAATCTATCCTGAATTCACCTCTTGGATGCAAATTACAGAACTTTTATTCGTATAATTATGAAAAAAATGTAAGTAAGTAACAAACTCGTCCTTGAATTTGCCTCTTGGATATGCAATTCAGAAATTTCATTCAAGATATCAAGAAAAATTGTAAGTAAGTAGGTAAAAAAATCTTTTTTGAATTCACGTCTTTGATACACAAAACAAACTTTTATTCAAAAATTAAGGAAAATTGTAAGTAAGTAACAAACTATTTCTTGAATCCAACTCTTGGATACACAATAAGGTAATTTTATTCAAGAAATTATGAAAAAATATTAATTAACTAACATACTCTTTCTTGAATTCACCTATTGGATACACAATGCAGAAATTTCATTCAAGATATCAAGAAAAATTGTAAGTAAGTAGGTAAAAAAATCTTTTTTGAATTCACCTCTTTGATACACAAAACAAACTTTTATTCAAAAATTAAGGAAAATTGTAAGTAAGTAACAAACTATTTCTTGAATCCAACTCTTGGATAAACAATAAGGTAATTTTATTCAAGAAATTATGAAAAAATGTAAGTTAACTAACATACTCTTTCTTGAATTCACCTATTGGATACACAATGCAGAAATTTCATTCAAGATATCAAGAAAAATTATTAGTAAGTTGGTAAAAAACTCTTTTTTGAATTCATCTCTTTGATAAACGAAACAGAATTTCATTCAAAAAAGTTAAAAACATTGTAAGTAAGTAACAAACTCTTTCTTGAATCCACCTCTTGGATACACATTGCAGAAATTTCATTCAAGATATCAAGAAAAAACTGTAAGCAAGTAGGTAATAAATCTCATTTTTGAAATTAATCTCTTTGATATACAAAACAGAATTTCATTCAAAAATTAAGAAAATTGTAAAATAAGTAACGAAACTCTTTCTTGAATTCACCTTTTGGATACACAACACAGAAATTTCATTCATGAAATTCTGAAAAATTGTTAAGTAAGTAACAAACTCTTTCCTAAATTTCTTGGATATACAGTACAGAAGTTTCATTCAAGAAATTAAAAAAATTTAAAGTAAGTAAAAACTCTTTCTTGATTTCACCTCATGGTTACACAATACAGAAAATTTCATACACAGAAGATTATGAATAAAATTGTAAGTAAGTAATCAAGCTCGTTCTTGAATTCACCTTTAGGATACATAATAGAGACATTATGAAAATTATGAAAAGTTGTAAGTAACAAACTCTTCTTATGAAAAATTTTAAGTAAGTAACGGACTCTTTTTTGAATTCACCTCTTGGATGCACAATACAGAAAGTTTCATTCGAGAAATTATGTAAAAATTGTAAGTAAGTAATAAACTCGTCCTTGAAATCACCTCTTGGATACACAATACAGACATTTTATTCGAGAAATATGAAATTGTAAGTAAGTAACCAACTGTTTCTTGAATTCACCTCTTGGATGCAAAATACAGAAATTTCAATCAAGAAACTATGAAAAAATTGTAAGTAAGTAACAAAATCTATCCTGAATTCACCTCTTGGGTGCAAAATAAAGAACTTTTATTCGTAAAATTATGAAGAAATTGTAAGTAAGTAACAACAATCGTCCTTGAATTTGCCTCTTGGATACGCAATTCATTAATTTCATTCAAGATATCAAGAAAAATTGTAAGTAAGTAGGTAACAAACTCTTTTTTGAATTCACCTCTTTGATACAAAAAACAAAATTTCATTTAAAAATTAAGAAAAATTGTAAGTAAGTAACAAACTCTTTCTTGAATTCACCTCTTGGATACACAATACAAAAATTTCATTCAAGAAAATATGAAAAAATTGTAGGTAAGTTACAAACTCTTTCTTATAAAAAATTGTAAGTAAGTAACAAACTCTTTTTGAATTCACCTCTTGGATGAACAATACAGAAATTTCATTCGAGAAATTATGTAAAAAATTGTAAGTAAGTAACTAAACTCGTCCTGAAATCACCTCTTGGATACACAATACAGACATTTTATTCGAGAAATTAAGAAAAATTGTAAGTAAGTAACAAACTCGTTTTTGAATTCACCTCTTTGATACACAAAACAAAATTTCCTTCAAAAATTAGGAAAAATTGTGAGTAAGTAACAAACTTCTTCTTGAATCCAACTCTTGGATACACAATACGGTAATTTCATTCAAGAAATTATGAGAAAATTGTAAGTAAGTAACAATCTCTTTCTTGAATTCACATATTGGATACACAATGCAGAAATTTCATTCAAGATATCAAGAAAAATTGTAAGTAAGTAGGTAACAAACTCTTTTTTGAATTCATATCTTTGATACACAAAACAGAATTTCATTCAAAAAATTAATAAAAATTGTAAGTAAGTAACAAGACTCTTTCTTGAATTAAACTCTTGGATACACATTAAGGTAATTTCATTCAAGAAATTATGAAAAAATTTGTAAGTAAGTAACAAACTCTTCTTATGAAAAATAGTTAGTAAGTAACAAACTCTTTTTTGAATTCAACTTTTGGATACACAATACAGAAATTTCAATCGAGAAACTTGGAAAAAATTGCAAGTAAGTAACAAACTCTTTCTTGAATTCACCTCTTGGATACACAATGCAGAAATTTCATTCAAGATATCAAGAAAAATTGTAAGTAAATAGGTAACAAACTCTTTTTGAATTCACCTCTTTGATACACAAAACAGAAATTCATTAAAAAAAATTAATAAAAATTGTAATTAAGTAACAAACTTTTTCTTGAATTCAACTCTTGGATACACAATAAGGTAATTTCCTTCAAGAAATTATGAAAAAATTTGTAAGTAAGTAACAAACTCTTCTTATGAAAAATAGTTAGTAAGTAACAAACTCTTTTTTGAATTCACCTTTGGATACACAATACAAAAATTTCATTCAAGAAACTATGAATAAAATTTGAAGTAAGTAACAAACTCTTTCTTGAATTCACCTCTTTGATACACAATGCAGAAATTTCATCCAAGAAATCTTGAAAAATTGTAAGTAAGTAAGCAACAAACTCTTTTTTGAATTCACCTCTTGGATACACAATACAAGAATTTCATTCAAAAAATTATGAAAAAATGTAAGTAAGTAACAAACTCTTTCTTGAATTCACCTTTTGGATACACAACACGAAAATTTCATTCATGAAATTATGGAAAATTTAAAATGAGTAAAAACTCTTTCTTGAATTCACCTCATGGATACGCAATACAGAAATTTCCTTCAAAAAATTATGATAAAATTGTAAGTAAGTATATAGCTCTTTCTGGAATTCGCCTCTTAGATACACAATACAGAAATTTCATTCCAGAAATTATGAAAAAATTGCAAGTAAGTAACAAACTCTTTCTTGAATTCACCTCTTGGATACACAATGCAGAAATTTCATTCAAGATATCAAGAAATATTGTAAGTTAATAGGTAACAAACTCTTTTTTGAATTCACCTCTTTGATACACAAAACAGAATTTCATTCAAAAAATTAAGAAAAATTGTAAGTAAGCAACAAACTGTTTCTTGAATTCCACTCTTGGATACACAATAAGGTAATTTCATTCAAGAAATTATGAAAAAAATGTTAGTAAGCAGCAAAACCTTCCTATGAAAAATTGTAAGTAAGTAACAAACTCTTTTTGATTTCACCTTTTGGATACACAATACAGAAATTTCATTCCAGAAAAAATGAAAAAATTTGAAGGAAGTAACAAACTCTTTCTTGAATTCACCTCTTTGATGCACAATGCAGAAATTTCATTAAAGAAATCATGAAAAATTGTAAGTAAGTAAGTAACAAACTCTTTTTTGAATTCATCTCACAATACACTTGGATATACAATACAGAAATTTTGTTCAGGAAGTTATAAAAAATTGAAAGTAAGTAAAAACTCTTTCTTGAATTCACCTCATGGATACGCAATATAGAAATTCCCTTAAAAAAATTATGATAAAATTGTAAGTAAGTATCAAGCTCTTTCTTGAATTCGACTCTTGGATACACAATAGAGACATTTCATTAAAGAAATTATGAAAAAAATTGTAATTAAGTAGCAAACTCTTTCTTGAATTCACCTCTTGGATTCACAATACAGAAATTTCATTCAAGAAATTATGAAAAAATTGTATGTAACTAACGAACTCTTTCTTGAATTCACCTCTTGGATACACGAAACAGAACATTTATTCAAGATATTTTGAAATATTGTAAGTAAGTAAAAAACTCTATCTTGAATTCGCCTCTTGGGCACACAACCCGGAAATGTCATCCTGGAAATTATAAGAAAATTCTAAGTAAGTAACATTCTCTTTCTTGAATTCACCTCTTAGTGACGTTTTTCAGTGATTAATCATCATTAATTTCGATACTACTACTACTACTAACAACCCACCACAGCAACAAGCCGCCTGAGGCCAACATAGCTACGTACGCTCATCCTACCCCTAATCTATTCATAGACTCTCTTTTTACACCCGCCCACGTAGTTCCCATTTCCTTTAAATCTTTCTTTATGACGTCCTCCCACCCCAGAAGGGGACGACCTACTTTCCGTTCAGCCCTAGAGGGTTGGCCGAAAAGAACAATCTTCGGCAATCTGTCATCCTTCATCTGCACAACCTGCCCTAGCCACCTCAACCTTTCTTTCATTATAGCCCTAGAGAGCGGTATTGAACCACATTTTTCGTATAGCCTATTGTTTGAAATACGGTCAGTCAGCCGGGTACCCAGAACAATCCTTAAGCAATTTCTCTGGAAAAAAATCTAGCAAATATTCATCCGCTTTTCGGAGCGTCCACGCTTCGGAGCCACATTTGACATCTGTCATTACTCTAGCTTCTAATATTCTAATCTTGGTTTGCAGACTTATCTTCCTATTCTTCCAGACTATTTTTAACTGTGAAAAAGCACACTGAGCCTTGGCTATTCTATTATTAACTTCTTCACTTCTCCCACCACCTTTACTAATAATACTACCAATGTAAGTGAAGCTGCCCACCTGATCAATCTTTTCATTACCCAACGTCACCTTTTCATCTTCACTTATTCCTAGCCTTAGTGACTTAGTCTTCCTAACATTTATTTCAAACCAATTCTAGCACCCTGAACTCGCAAAACCTCTAAAACTTCATTCATTTTGCTCACACTTACATCTAGGATGCTTAAATCATCAGCATATTCTAAGTCCAGGAGACCTTTTCCCTCCCCATTTGATTCCGAGGTCTCCCGTTGCCTTTCCTGTGCTCCTTAAAGCAAAGTCCATCAAAATAATCCATATAAATGGGGACAGAACACAACCCTGCTTAACTCCTAATATAATACAAAACCAGCTGCTAACCTCATTAGTAGAAAGGGGGGTACCAGCACAAACGGGAGTCCATATATGGGCATAGAACCACGTGGTTTATGGTTTTCTCACTGAGAATGAAAAAACAGGAATTTTCTCACTTGGAAAAACAGGAATTTTCTCACATTTGAAGGATGTTTCAAGGTCGATTTATTTGCTGTTGTTTGTCCAGGTGTAATGACAATGGGGTGATTTACATAATCGATGGGGGAATTGTTGGTTCACGAAGGGAGAATAAGAAACAAACATGGCTTCATTGTTGTTTGGCTAGCCTAACCTGAGAAATTGATTACATAATCGGCGGGAAAATTATTGATTCACGAAGGGGGAATTAAGAAACATTATGGTTTCTTTGATCTTTAGGCTAACCTAACCTGAGAACTTGATTTACATAATCGGCGGGGAAATTATTGATTCACGAAGGGGGAATTAAGAAACATTATGGCTTCTTTAATCTTAGGTCTGTGGGATAAACGTTCTTTAGGTCAGAGAGAAAAATTAATATTCTATTTTTTAATAGGGCTTCATTGATCTTTAGTGTCAGGAATTATAAATGACATCACTTGTTATCTTGGAATTATGCGGGAGTCTAAAGAGATAGAAATTCTATTTTTAAATACGGCTTCACTGAGCTTTAAGTCGGAGAGATAAATTGATATTCTAACGAAACCATAATAGTTTAGCTAGGAACATTTATGAGATGAAGAGATTAACGTAGGAAAGGGTTTCCTAGAAATTTGAAATGTGAAAGCACAGAGATGCCAAAATACAAAAGGAACACACAGAAATTACTTTTAGGGGATTATTTGGGCGAAACGGTTTAGACAGCTTATGGAATTATTTCGGCGAAACAGTTAGAGACATTTTAAAAGATGATTTAAAAAATGATTTTAGAAGAGGTTTTGAGTGTGGTCGTTATAATACACAAGTTCCATTGAACAGTGTTGTGAGGTCCCCTACCACAACCCCAAAGGGCCCCGATCGCCCTACCCCGATCCAAAGGGTTCCAATCCCCATACCCAATCCAGAAGGAATCCCCCGGTCCCCAAAGGTTTCCAGGGCTCCCGCCCAGCCCCCCAGACCCTCAAAGGCCCTCCCCGGGCCCCCCAAAGGCACATCGAGCTCCCAAAATACCACCGGGGTCCCAAAGGCCTTCACCCGGTCCCCAAATGTCCCCCAGGCTCCCAACTGGCCCCCCGGACCCCCAAAGGCCCTCCACCGGTCCCCAAAGGTCCCCCAGGCTCCCAAAGGGTCCCGGACCCCCAAAGGCCCTTCCCCGAGCCCCAAAGGTCCACTGGGCTCCCAAAGGACCAATCGGTCCTCAAGGGCCTCCAGACCCACAAAGGCTCTCCCCGGGCTCCCCAAAGAGCCCCATCCCCATTTTTTAATACTTTTTTATTTGTTTATTGATATAATGCATATATATATACAATAATGTCTTTAAATCTTCACTTTAGATTTCTTCTTCTTCGGTGTATAGGCATCTGACGTGAACCACTAGTGCTGGTAAATCATTTGGATTCACTCTAGACTGACCCTAATTCGTTAGCCTAACCTAACCAGAAAAGAAAGGGAACATTTTCGATTTCCAAACAATTTTATTGAATAATTACAACAACATCAATAATACTATGCATGTACAATTAGCGTTAGAGTTTATTGTCTTCGATATGTTTCACTAATGCACTTAAAGCACATTGAAGTCTATTCACATGTGCTATATCAACTTTTG
>JAPEVW010000342.1:0-127500 GCA_027921565.1 Artemia sinica
CCAAGGGAACAGTTCTCTTCGAGGCAGAAAGAGCAGCTCGGAGCATCGAGAAAAGTCCGAACTTTACCGAGGGAATATACCGAAGTCCCTCCTGCTCGTTTACTCATAGCACACCCATTAGTTCCTCGTATCGCACCGATAGATTAACCAGCCATCATTGGAGAGCAGCCTGTGAACGTAGAAGAAGATTGGTTGAACCATGTTGAAGAAGTAGCGGAGAAAAAAAACGGAAGTGCTTCGATTCCAGTCTCGTGGGTTGCATTCGACTCCAATAAGCAACCGACGGTGGATAAACCAAAAAGTACGATTGCACTATTAGCTATTTTTAAGGATCAAGCATATTCAGTAGCGATGATGCTTCACACTGTGAATTTGGTTAAGACAGTGGTTGCGTATCTGAATCCAGGTCAGACTCCAGTCTTGACAGCTGATCAGCCGCTATATGCACTGGCCAAGCTGATGTTTGGAACTTTCCAGAAATACATCCAGAAGATTCGTTTATCGGCGTTTTCGGTGGCCTGCACATAGAAATGAATATCCTGAAAGTGCTAGGAGACTGGATGAAAGGATCTGAATGGGACGAGCTTCTCGTCCAAGCTGATGTCACAACGACAGGAAGGGCGGATGCCATTCTTAAAGAGTCGCATGTTACTAGGTCCCGTTACGCTCACCAAGTAACTGCTTCAGTCCTTCATATCCTTAGGTGCCGAGCATATGATGAGTATGCTGCTGAGAATGAAGACAGAGACAATGAGGTGCTATCTTTCGATGAACCATGTGAATCAAGAAAAGAATTCAGCGATCAGTTTAGTTACTGGTCAACTGTAATGATATTGAACTGATTTTGTTGATGTTCGTACGATCCATCCGCCAGGCATATTTTTGGTTCATGTCGATGCTCTGCGAAAGTTTCTGCCGTGGATGTTCACTCTGGACCATACGAACTACGCCAGAGGGCTGTCGGTGCACGTTCGAGATATGATTGCCTCATTACCCAGAACCCAGCTGAATTTGTGCGTTTATGAAAGGAAACTTCACAGTTCGAAAGACAAAAATACTTTTTCTTCCATGGCAATGGATCAAGCGCATGAACAGATGACCGAGAAAATGAAAAGAACAGCTGGTTTGATTGGACTCACCGAAAACCCAGATGCCATTTTTCGATAAATCACTTTAGGTTTTGATGTTCAAAGGGCCGTTGAGGAGTATGAAGAAAGTTTCACAAACCCTTATTCTGAAGAAAACTTGAAGCATCATGAGTTCACACCTAAATTACAGATGTGATTCCATGTGCCATGTTCAGGACTTTCTTCAAGTCATTGAAGGAAGGGACAATCCATTTTCTGAATCAGAAAACAACCATCTTACCCTTGAAACGAGGAAGGTCGTGCCCAGTAGCGTAGTACACAGCGACAAGAACGCATACAAAATTGGACTCGACCAGTATAAGAAGTTTACCGAAGAGCGACTGACAACATGCCCACACCAGTCACAGATTTTATTAATAAACATAACCCGCAACTATTCACAAGTGTGATAGCCAAGAAACCGTCAAAGGCGAAACAAGAGATTTCTAGTCTGAAAAACAGTTGTTCTTTGTTTGGTAGATTGGTACATTGCCTGCCAATCTCGTGACGGCGACATGGACGAGTTTTTTAAGCACGAAAACCAGCCCACTCCCCCTACACTGTCAGACAGCGGATCCCTTAGGAAACTGCACAATCTAACCTTACAACTTGTTTAGAAGCATTGCTGGACATACCAACCACTATTCCTCGAGTCAGTGCAAAAGTATTCGACGGATCAGCCTTGGAACCGGTGCTTGTACCCGGTGCATGTGCTTGTACCCGGCTCCTGCAAATTTTTCAAAGATTACGCCGATACAATTTTTCTACCGTACATTCATAGCCAACTAGAGACGGTCAGTCGCTTTGACGTTATATAGGACAGGTACATCAATTTCAGTTTGAAGAAAGGAGAAAGAGAAAGAGAAAGGAGAGTTTTCGGACAGCGAGTCAGCCTAAGAGAATCGACTCCTATCCCTCGGAATTGGGCTACTTTCCTCCGTACCGAAGAAAACAAAGAGCAACTGTTTTTTCTGTTAGCAGACCGCTTGGCAAGCATGAATTTGTTTGGAAAAGAAGTTTGTGAGCACAAAGGATTCAGATGTTGTGCCTTCGGTGTCAGCTGCTCGAGATGATTTGGTCCCTTGCGATCATGAAGAGGCAGATACGCGAATCATTCTCCACGTTTGTCACTGCTACCTGCCTGGTCACCTACAAGCTATGATACGAACCGTAGATACAGATGTGCTCGTGCTAGCTGTGGCCACTTGCTCATACGTCCCACTTATTGAGCTCTGGGTAGACTTTGGTGTGAATCAGCAGCGCAGAATTATCCCAGCTCACGAAATTCATCATACGCTTGGCCCCCAAAGGTCAAAAGCTTTGCCTGGCTTCCACGTGTTTACAGGCTGCGATACAGTATCTTCCTTTTCTGGCATTGAAAAGAAAAAAAGCCTTAATGTTTGGAGAAGTTATACCGATGCAATTGATGTGGTTCTTGGATTTGTCGTCTGCGTCGACTGCTACGAGACCGCGAACGCAAAAGCTACTGGAGAGATTTGTAGCTTTATGCTATGAGCGGACAAATGAAGTCCAGGGTGTTGACAAAGCGAGAAAAGTTCTTTTTGCCAAGGGACGGCAGATTGACCGCA
Source organism: Artemia sinica (assembly GCA_027921565.1). Classification (NCBI taxonomy): domain Eukaryota; kingdom Metazoa; phylum Arthropoda; class Branchiopoda; order Anostraca; family Artemiidae; genus Artemia; species Artemia sinica. The sequence continues at coordinate 2,717 of JAPEVW010000342.1, forward strand.
TCCCACCAACATCCAACACCCTTTTTCAGTACACCAGACGTGCACACTTTCAGGCTGGTCGAATTTGGGAAGAGCAGCCACCCAGCTTAGAATTTTCTCTCCCCTTCTGAATTTGGAAGGAAGCTCGTAAATGATGAGGGGCATCCTGTCTGGACGACGCTACCCGAGACTTCCAAGGCGTGCAAAGAACTGGTCAAATACGGCTGCAAAAAAGCCTGCAAGCAACCATGCAAGTGCATGAAGGCTTCACTACCGTGCACTGATCTGTGTGCTTGTAATGGAGCGTGCTACAGATCTGACGCCAGCACCGAATAGGCTGCTGAACCAGGACACCAACTGCGTACCACTTTTCTTTTTTTTTCTTTTTTTTACCTCTTTTATTTCTTCCTTCAGTGATTAAAGTTATATCTTTAAAAGAAAATTATAGTAGTGCATTTTACTCTTAAAGGAGGGGAAACGAGGGGAGGAGACAGTCGTAGTTTTGCGCGTCAAAGCTGTCATCCCCGGTTTCCTTTGTCCAGTGTTTGCCACCTACTCCCAGTAGAGTTATCATAACCGCTGCAGCCAAAATTGAAAAGAAACTCAGTTTGGCATTTTCCCCTGCCCCCCCCCGCTAGTTTCCCCTCTTTCCCCTATCCAGGATTTAGGATGTAATACTGTACCAGTCGATCTTGAGAACGTCTCCTGAGATGGCGAGAAACAAACTTAGAGACAGCAGATCAGAAATTTCCCTTCTTTAGAAGTTACCCCGGGGGAAAGATTTACCCCTGTTTTCCCCCTCCCAGGACATCCTCTGTACTTTCGTCATAGCATTAAATCAGTGACTATATAAGATTGAATAAACAAAACCGAATACCAGTTTGATATGGGCATAAACAAATATTTCCCGTTTCCCCCTTTTATGTGAATTTCAACCCCCCACCCCACCCTTCTATTTGATTTTGGGGCACTCCAAGCACCTTTTCCATTAGTTTGCTTCAATTTCTGTCTAATACCGAGTATACACACCGAATATCCAGCTAAAATAGGGAAAAAGATTTTTTTGCTTTTCCCCCTTTTTGGGTGACCTTCATTCCCTGTTTCACCCTCTTAAGGTGGTCGGATCGCTCGTGTCCCAGTCTCATTCGAAAGTGCACATCAAACTGCCCCTGTGAATAAACTTTCACATTTTTTTTCCAAATTTGCACGAACCTTTGACAAAGTGACTAGACTAGAGCCAGTACCATCCCGGAGACGACATCGGGGAGGACAATGAAAAATATATGGCAAAAATTGAAGGAGGACCTTGAGCCATGGGCAGGCTTCCGTAGGCATGGTAGGAGATGGGACAGAGACTGGCTGAAGATTGCTGGGGAAACTGCAAACGATAGGTCGAAGTGGTCATCGGACGTAATTATAAAGTCCATAGGGGCTGGGGAGGACAGTTCGTCGTCTGGTTCCTGCCGAAAGTAAGTAAGTAAGTAAGTAATTTGTCAGGAAAGTAACCAGTTATAGGTAACTAAAACGAGATAAAACAGTTAATGGTAACCAATGTTTTCACTTTAAGGATCTACCCCCCCCCCTCCCCTCTAAAATACGATTTTGAGGTCTTTTTCACGGTTAAACTTTTGTGTTTAGAGAATAGGGGATATCTAAGTCTTTTGGGTGTTTGAAGATGTTTAGCAAACGAGAATAAAGAGGGATCAAATGACATAGGAACTTTTTGCGCAAAAGAATGTCGAATAGGAAGCTTATTTTGTTTGAATGCTAATGTATGCCGGTTTGAGACCTTAGCCTGTCGACGACTTAGTTGACCTAAAAGTCAAGAGAAGAGGGATCTAAACTAAAATTTGGATTTACCTTGTTTGTTAAAGAAAGTTGGCATATGACCAAACATTTGGCGTGTTTTAACCAAAAACAGAGTGGCGTTTTCAGCCATTGTGCGCCGAAAACATCAATTTTGCCTAAACAAGGTCAAAATGCCAGAAAATAGGAGCTTTAAAATAGCTAATTAGTTCCACATTGTCTAGTATTCTTAACATGAGTGTTTTAGCATCCCATCTTTAAAAACCACGCCAAAGTGGTATTTTATATTATTTATGTCACAAAATACCAATTTTCATCCAAATACGGTCAAAATGTTGGGGACACAATTTCTAAATAGGGTGATAGATTTCTAATGGCCTAGAATGCTAAATAGAAGGTTTCTAGCCTCCTTCAATCTTGAGAAATAACTAGACAAGTAAATTTTTCTTTGTAGCCTGTTGTCATTTGAAATTATAACAATACATAAAGGTTGAAAGCCCTGATCATGGTTGAATAAGGTTGCAAAACGCACAACTATAAGTGTTTCTGCGAGATTTAGATGAACTATGCTATAAAAAAAAAACTGGCAAATAGATCCTGGTAATTAACCATAAGTAAAAAAACAGTATTTTGCCATAATTGTTTGCTCTATTTAATTGTTAAATTTGAATTTTTCACTAGGACTGGCAGAATGCTTAAGATGGCAGAAAGAGGTTTACTACTTTTATTTAAATCCCGTCTTTGTAAGTCTGTGACTCGGCATATATTCCAATTTCCGTGTACTTATAAATCACTACGGCTTTACTGAAAAGTGAGCTTGCTTGATCTTTTAAAGAACTATAATTGCATACTAAAAGTTATCAATATCATATTTTATAAAGGATAGTAGTATCCCCTCTTTTGATTCCATCACAGTCCTACCCCGATATAATATTGGAGCTGCTAACCCCTTGAATCATTCCAAAAATTTGCACACCAGTTTCCGAGAATTTCGCGAATTTTAAGAATGATGTGTTATCTGCTATTACCAAAATATAATATGGTCCTATCAAAATCATGCCTGCTATTATCAAGAATATCAAAATCTGTCAAATATTATCAAAATCTTACATGATATTATTAACGTCTTGCATGATATTACAAAATCCTGTTTAATATTACAAAATATTGTCTTGCATTATTAAAGTCATATGAGATATTATGAGAATCCTTTCTAGTATTACCTAAATCTTTGCAAGTTATTATAAAAAATTAGAATTGCTATTACCAAAATATAATATGATAATATCAAAATCATATTACCTATTAGCAACATTTAACATAGTGCTATCAAAATCATGTCTGCTATTATCAAGATTATCAAAATCTTGCTAAATATTATCAAAACCTTATATGATATTTTAAAGTCTTGCATCATACTACCAAGTCATATTTAAATATTAAAAAATCTTGTCTTGCATTTTGAAAGTCTGTGAGATATTACGAATATCCTTTCCGCTATTACCTAAATCTTGCAAGTTGTACAAGTGTGCGTGCACGGTAACTGAGCCCAGACGAACCTAACTTAAAGTCAGTTAACATAATGTAATCTAAGTGATAAAATCAGTTGTGGTGCCATCTATAACATTTGTGAAAAAGAAAACATGGTAGTATTTGTCCAGGAAATAAAAACAGTTCCATCTATGACTGTAAATTAATAGATGATAGTAGTAGGGACCTGAGTTTTAGTTTCCCACAATATTAGACACATATTGAGAGTACCAGAAAATATTTTGTTAATGCCTGGTAAGATTTAGATAATACAGAGATTGTTAATAGCTTGCATGATTTTGATAATACCACTTCAGGTTTTTATAATGAAATAGGAGATTCTTGGTTTACCAGGCAAGATTTTGAATAATGTACTGCAAGATGTTTGATAAAATCAAATAATATTTGCTAATATTATGTAAGATTTGGGTAATACTTGATAATATTTTGATAGTACCAGAGACGATTTTTCTACAACCATTCTAATTTTTGTAGTAACTTACAAAGATTTAGGTAATGCTAGAAAGGATTCTCATAATATCTCACATTACTTTGATAATGCAATACAAGATTTTGTATTATTTAAAAGGATTTGGTGACATCATGCAAGACTTTGGTAATGTCATGTAAGGTTTTGGTAATATAATTTTTTTTTATAATCTCGATAATAGCAGACATGATTTTGATAGGACCATATTAGATTTTGGTAATAGCAGACACATTTTGATTATAGCTGACAATATTTTGTTAATAACTTGCAAGATTAAATGATAACACATTCCAAGATATTGTTAATAACTTGCAGTATTTTGATAATATCATGTATGGTCTTGTTATTGTCATAAAGGATTCTCACTAAACCAGTCGAAATTTTGATAATGTAGTGTGAGTTGTTTCTTAATATCAGACAAGAGTTTGATAGTATCATACAAGAGTTTGGTAATACTTGGCAATATTTTGATAATCTTGATAATGACAGACACTGTTTGATTTTACTATTTTAAATTTGGTAATAGCAGACATGATTTAGATATCATCATGTCAGACTTGACGATATCAGACACGTTTTGATACTACTGGGAAAATATTCTTGTTAATATCATGTAGGATTTTATAATAACATGCATGATTTTTTTGATAACTTGCAAGATTTTGATAATACAATGTAAAGTTTTGATATTATCATAGAGGATTCTCATTATACCATATGGAAATAATGTAGCACAATATTTTTGATAATTTCGGGTATGATTTTGATAATATCGCACAAGATTTTCGTAATGATTGAGAATATTGTGATAGTACAAGACAAAATTTTGTTAGCATCATTCTAGATTTTAATAACAACTTGCGAGATATAGGTAATAGCGGAAAGGATTTTCATAATATCGCAAAAGGCTTCGAGAATCCAAGACAAGACAAATTACCAGACAAATTATTCTTGTTAATATCATGTAGAATTTTCATAATACCATGCCGGATTTTGTTAATAACTTGGAAGATTAATACTCTGTAAAGTTTTGATAATGTAAGCACAAGATAGTTGATAATTTCGGGTATGATTTTGATAATATCACACAAGATTTTCGTAATGCTTAAACATATTTTATAGTACCAGACACGATTTTGCTAGTATCATGCTAGATTTTGATAATAACTTCCCAGATTTTAGGCAATAGTGGAAATGATTTCATAATATTTCACAAGACTTTAAAAAATGCAAGAGAATAAATATGAATTGGGAATATAATGCAGCACTTTGATAATATCATGTAAGGTTTGAGAATATTTGACAATATTTTGATAATCTTGATAATACAAACATTATTTTTCGGATTGAAAAATTCCCGATTGATGTATTTATAACATCTTCAATTTGTTCTTTCAAAATATCGCAGATAATTTTTTTGCTAAAGTACATTTAATTTGATTTTAAGACATGGAAAAAAGTTGGAAAATTTCAGTTAAAAAATCTAAGTAAAAAAAACTTAGGAGGGGGGGGGGGCTAAAAAGATGGAGGGGGCGTTGGGGTCCTGAAGAGGGAATTGGGGACTTGGAGGGAGACATGAAACCCTTGATGGGGGACTCGGGAGTCTGGTGGGGGACATTGGGTCCTGGATCGTAATGTGAGGACCCAAACTCGTGCGCAAGCCCGGTAATGCAAAGCCGATGTGCTCAGGACCATTACATTACAAAAAATGATACCTGGCCTGTTGTAGTCATTTCAATTTTTAATTCAAAACAAGTTTCATTAAACATCAAAAGAACATGTTTGTCCAGTAAGTATCCCAAATCACCTTGGTATCCATATTCTCGTAGTGATGCAAAAAAAGTACCCGGAATTAAATCACTGGCTGCATTTTACAATATATCCAGCTTAGAAACCGATTGTGCAAATAAATTGTTACGATGTAGTGACGATCAATACCAGTTGGCCAGCGCCCCGAAAACAATACATTGATTGCCTTATAATGTCTTTCTAAGAACATAATTTCATCAAAGGCTCGTTAGCTCCGTCGAGTAACGTGGCTTTCTTGTACCATGGGAAATAATGGGTCCCACGTTCGATTCATACACTAGACATAAATTTCATAAAGCCAATAAAAAACTGCTTGGAAGCTAAGAACGTTGTGGGCTCAGTTGTTATCTCAAAGGACTAGATGTGAGAACTGTCACAGAACGTATTGTATTGTTTCACCGACAGCATGAATGATTATGCAATACCATATAACGTATCATTCTTGAAATTCTCGGGTACATGTCAAGAAATTCTCGGAAATCAGGACATGGGCCCGCTTGTATTCATTGTATTGTTTCATCGAAAACATGAATGATTACGCAATACCAGATAACGAATCATCCTTGAAATTTGCAAAATTCTTGGTAACCGGTTTGTACATTCTTGGAATGATGCCAAAAAAGGTGTTAGGAACTCCAATAGTACATTGGGGTAAGGCTATGACGGAATCAAAAGAGGGGATACTACTAAAGACTACTGAGAGGCTTATAAGTTAATTTCTTTTTGTGCTCAAAAGTTCTGCAAGGAAATTTTTTTTAAAAGTTAAAAGCCGATAAAATTCCATTAAATAATAAATAATGATTTGAATCAGTTGTCTGGTTTCTAAGAAGAGCCTAATTTTGTCATTGGTTATCGGCTGATATTTATTTTTATTTTTAATCTTTTATTTTGTCTTTGTGTATATTGAATTGATATAAAATAACTCATGAATAAAAGGTGTTCACACATAAGCTTTTACTTCTTTCTGACTAATTGTGACCCATTTTCTAAGGGATTGCAAAGTCCTGTTTGATAGACGATGAATTTTTTAAAATCTTATTTTATGCTTCCAAATATTGAATAGACTGAACTTTAAATTCCGGAATGGTAAATGAGATAAATTTTTCTTCTGAAACAGCAATCATCGCAGAGAATGGCGCTTCGTTGGATAGGTCTCATCTGGTATTTTGTGAAGACACGTGGAATACGTTTCCCTTAGAGCACCGAGCCATCAATATCAGATCCATAAATTAACAAATTGTACTTCTAGCATCCACTCTTTTTGTTTCTTAAAATTTGAGCTTTTCATGAGAAGTACATAATATTGTTAGTCCCTTTTCAATGAATTAAAATAAGAAAGAATAATAAACAAATAAAGAAAATCTAATATATATATATATATATATATATATATATATATATATATAATATATATATATATATATATATATATATATATATATATATATATATATATATATATATATATATATATATATAATATATATATATATATATATATATATATATATATATATATATATATATATATATATATATATATATATATATATACGTCTAAATAATCGTCACCATAAAGAACCAGATAATATACTATACTATAAATCGATAAGCAGGATCAAGGGCTGGGGTCCACAATTCCCAAATCTCTGGATTCATTACTTACCCTATTTAATATAATATTCCACTTATGAATCACCTGTTTGCATTTTACTTTCCTTATTTGTACCCCCTCCCCTGTCCCAGAATCATAATCTCGCTTATGTGCGCACATATTACGAACGAATTTTTCTGAAGCTTAAGACATATGCGGTATATCCATTAAAGATGAATTAAAAAAGTAATCTCTAAACTCTGTTTAGCTTCATCATTTAAAGTGGTCTCGAGATATAAATATGGAAAACCTTTCAAACTAAATTTAAAAACGACTTCAAAGGATTATCTCTTAGGACGGTAAAATTTGCTATTCACAATAGTATATTTTAGTATGTATTTTCAAACTCCTATCAAATTGTTAGTATAGATATTGCCTTTCTTTTAATAGTTTTCTTGGCAAGAATTTCCCCTGGCAGTTATTTAATTTGTCTATCTTTTCTGGTTATAAGTCTCGAGTTTTGAGGTTAATCTTTAATTAAACCCTCTATTAGAAAGGGGATAAGAGTGAGTGTGGTAATTATAGAGCCATTAGCCTTGTTTCCCCCAATAAGCACGTTACTGAGAATGATGATACTTTTAGACTTTGAGATGCTGTAGGTAAAGTTTTAAAAGAAGAACAGTGTGGGTTTACGAAGGAGACAGGATGGATCGACCTAATCTTCACTCTAGATTAAAAATTGAGAAGTGTCTGAGTCATCGAACGCCGTTAGTCCTCAGTTTTATAGATAATGAGCAAGCGCTTAATTTAGTGGATAGAAGAGCTTTAATGAAGGTCCTATCCTTGTATGGTATTATTCTCACCTTTACCATCATTTTCAACAAAATAAAAGGATAAAGATCCTCCAGAGTCATTGCTGGCGTGACGTCGATTCAGCTGTGAAGCGACGTTTCAGCTGCTGGGTCATTTTTACAGGGACAATAAGCAAGCTTGTCGCCCAAACTTGCTCTGGCGTTGACCGAACCGCGGGCCCCGTATTGCCAAGCACAGCATCAATCCACGTTGCTACAGAGTTTTTAATGCAATATAAAAATAATTATTGTCTTGTGGGTCAATCAACACAAGGTTTTCTGAAAGAGAAGAACAGCTTTGCCCTGTCAATTCTGGGTTGTAAATAGCGTGACCTATGTTTGAATCTGGTTCAAACATCACTAGTAATTTAAATAATGAAGAAAGTTTTTCTCGATGACTCGGAAGTTTTATAAGGAATTAACAGGTCAGGCGATGAAGCATAGATATATAACGTATGTGGAAACAGATGGACAGCTAAATGAGACAATTACCAAAGGGTATTATTTGGTAGGTAAATTAAATCAGGAAATATTCGAAATAGGTATATCAGCTACCCCCCCCCCCCCACCTTTAAAGTAAACCTAAAGTTAACACTTGTCCCAAGTAATTTCATTTTGAGGAAAACAATTGCAGCGGCATGGGATGCAATAGTCACATTCACTTTTTCATTATTTTAAGTCCAAAAACAGCTAGTTGTGAGCTCTGTTGCTTTGACTTTGAAAAAACTGAGAGCCAATGGAAACGATATCAAACTTCTTCTTCCTCATACAATCACCAATCAACGTCACATCGGCACCAGTCCTCGTAATTATATGCTGTTTCATCATTTTTTAAAGGTGAAATCTCCTCAAAACTTACCTTGGCCTTTTTAAAGAGTGCTAGTGCCGTAGAATCCTTACCCTCCTCTCTCCACGACTTTAAATTTTTGGTTAATCTAACAATCTTGTCGGCAAAATGAATGGAATTCCCATATACAAATTATCCTTTGATAATACTACCGAACCCTATGTGACCTGGCAATGCAGTCTCTGCATCATAACTATTTCAAAATGGAAGAACAAACTTTAATTTATGCTATGAAATTCATACGCTTGAATTTGCCTATTTTTGAAATGCCTGGGATTGTAGTCTCTGCTGAATTGTCACTTTCTCTAATTGCTCTATAAAATTCATTGGTTTTATATTCATAGTATCCATTGTATTCACAACCATACAGGAGAAACCATATTCTCTTGTTGTTTAAACGAAATATGAACCAGGCCCCATCTACTAATACGATTTAAATCAATGTCGACACCAATCTCTAGCATGTAAATTAAATCCCCCTTTGGTGTTTTTTACAATCAAACCTGAGTAGATGGTCTCGTAATTTTCCACATTTATCATATAAACAATTAGAACATCGGAATTCCTTAGCTTGTAAATCGCAAATATGTCCATCATAGGTTGAACAGTCTTTAACCTGAAGTGCATACTCTCCATGAAATTTATACGAGTTGTACTATCTACATTTGTCATCATTTTCTTTGGCAGTAGTGCAATTTTCACATGACCAATTTCCTAGAATGTATAAGCACCGAGGACATATGTGGAACATTTTTCATGAAAATCGCTCAGAAGGAAAAAAAAATCCTTCTGTGGCTACGTGCAAAAATAAAAAAATACATTTTTATAAATCTGTTTCTCTCACCCACATCCAAAATCCTATTGGTCCTTTTTTTAGAGAGCAACTATCTTATGAAATAATTCCTATTTGAAAAACGGTAGTTCCAACGGTAAAAACTTTATTTAAAAATGTGTACGCAAAAAAAATATTGTTAATCCCCCAGCTTTTTTTTATATATATCAAAGTCCATTTTCCTCTATGGGACTGGCAATTGCTTTCAATTCTCCTTGTATGACACCTATATTCATTATATTGAATTTGGCAGCAGAACAAAATGGATCTTTCATCTTGAATCGAATCAGTGATATTACATATCCGCTAAATTTTTCATTCTATTCGAAGTTAGTTGACTTCCCATCGGTATTTCGACTGCAACATTTGCTGCTCTTATTTCCACTTAACTCCTCGCTCTTTTACTGTCCGGTAATATAAAACCAATCATTTTTTGTAATAATCAAATATAGAGACAGTGTCAAGAAAACATTGTTTAGAATTATGAAATTAATTAATCTTTCCCCAATCTTTATAAAAATCCCGAGAAAGGTTTAGATTTTTTTATGCATTAATTAAAAAAATAACTTTCCATAAAAAGAAGTTTTTCGAAGAAAAGCAAAGAGCCATATTAAACTTTATACCAGCAGAAATAAAATCCTACAATATTCAAACTGAAAATGACTATAAATTACTATTAAAGAGTATATGAAACCCACAACAAACAAAAAACATTGGCAGCGCAATAGCGCTGCCTAAGTAAAGAGCGATGTGGCACAATGTGTTATTTATTTATTTACTTTTTAGACTAGGGCACTTCGCATGGAAGGAGTTGTCGCAAAATCTTCTAAAGGGGTTCATTCGATTAGAAATTAAAAGTTCTAATGCCTTTTTTCAAAAGTGTTTGGAGGGCAACCAGCCCCCCACGTCAATAATTTCCCGAAACACATCCAATCCAAAATTTAAGATAGCCATTTTGTTCAGCATAGCTGAAAGGTCTAGTAATTATGTCTTTGAGGAAGGCACCCCCCTGCCCCATCCCAAAGGGAAAAGGTTGTAAGCTATGTCCCGGGGGCATATAAAGGCTCTTATGGAACGGGTGGTTCCATAAACTTCGGATGGGGCTCATTTGATTGGAAGTCGGAAATTCTAGTCCCCTTTTTAAGAGTCATAAGTAAATGGAGAGCAACAATCCCCAAGCCCATCATTCCCGAAAACACATCCGATTTAAATTTTAAGAGAGCCATTTTGTTCAGCATTGTTGAAAGATTCAGTGATTATGTATTTGGACATGTCAACCTCCCACAGTCCTCATGGCAATTCTTTCATTGTTTACTTATAGTAGTCAATATGCTATTGAGAAAATAAATATTTTGCAATTTTATTTTATTTTGTTTTTTAGATAACTGCAACTTCTTAAATAGCTTCTAAGTAACTTATTAAGTTCAGCTATATTAAGATTCCCAGGAATTAACTTGTTCAGTCACAAAAAAAGGAAAAACATAGAGCACGAGGAAAAATATCTCTTCCTGTAATGCTTGAATTTAAGCGCACTAAAATTCAAAAAGAAGGAGCAGGGGATGGTTAAAACAAAAAAAGAGAGTTTAAGGCCCTAATTTAACAATCTTAATGTGGGACATGAGGTACAATCCTAGGGGCTGGTTTGCTTCACGTACCCCACTTTGTATTTGTAGCTCTGCATCTAATATTATTATTATGAAATTGGGGGTGACTTACTGAGGCCTTTAAATTGAAAGTTTACCCAAAAGGTGAAAAGACTTAGAAATATGGCTGTTTGTTCTTAAACATAATTAGATACATGAACAATTCATTTTTCAGTTTCTTGTTTTATTCCGATATATCCTAGAGAATATTAATTTTATAAATTAGTACCAATACTCACAAAAATGGAAGTATAAATTAAGTCGTACCAGCAAATATATTTTGAATAGACTATAGCCTACCTTGTTACTTACAAACCCCAGTTCTACGGGTAGTGAAATCTACAAAATAAAATAAGGGCTAATTCTTTTAATCATCGGGATAAAAATCTATTTATAAAAATAAAGAAAACAGAAAGTCCTAGTGGGTTTGGATGGTAAAACAATTCCTGGGAAAGCCAAGCTTAATTTCATTTGATAATAGCTGATTTTCGTTCTTCGGAGAGGAAAAGTATAGGTTAAAAGTATCCATGGAGTTGCATAGTATTATATCTGCATTCTGTTTATATCTAGGCACAAGGCTAAACAAAAAGCCTTGTGCTAGCTTCGTTAGGAAAAACTCTTCTTCACAGAGTCTTTGCCAAGTCATTTTGCTCGCTGCATTGGGGTGCAGGACGGGGCTTTGGCCCTTGCTTCAACTGACTTTTGCGTGGGTCTTCGTCCCCAATCGGAAACCTAATTGAGCAGACCAGGGTTGTAACGCCTTTGACAATGGCCCTGTGTTTTCCTCAGAAGTTGTAAAGGCTCAGGCCTATGCCCTCAAAAGATTTTGCATTTTCAGGTATTTGTTTTTCGGAAACTTTTTTTGATTTTGTAGCTTGTGGTGCTTTGGAATAGTACTGATTCCATAAATTAATCAAGAGGAGAGCACAAGGAATTCAAACTAAATGAGAGAAGAAAAGTGTATTTAGTTCAACAAACTTATACATTATAGATAAGATAAGACAAAGTGCATTTACAGCGAAAAAAAGAAAAAAGACAAAAAACACGTACACAAAAAATCACAGATAATATAAGTGTGCATAAGTGATCTTTACTCTTCCAAATTCGTGTCACAAAGAAAATACATAAATTAATAACATAGATGAAATACTTCAACTAACGAATATACCAAGACATCTTTTCAATAAACACAATTTGAAAATACCTAACTGTTCTACGGATCAGATAAGATGTATTTATGATTAAACACCCGTACAATAAGACACTACGCTATTCCCCAAAGGGTCCTTGAACTTAAAAAAGGGGGAAGAAATACGAGTCACTTAGTCAAAGAAAAATGTCACTTATATATATATATATATATATATATATATATATATATATATATATATATATATATATATATATAATATATATATATATATATATATATATATATATATATATATATATATATATATATATATTTATTTATTACTAATTACATTATGAAATTGAAAAGTAAATGAAGTTTTGTAGGAATTGACTATTACATTCTAGACTTTATTCACTTATCCATGTTTAGGAATCAAAAAGTTATAAGCCAGAATAAATATTTTGCAATTTCATTTTCTTTTGTTATTTAGATAATTGCAACTTCTTAAAATAGCTTCTAAGTAACTTATTAAGTTCAGCTATATTAAGATTCCCAGGAATTAACTTATTCAGTCACAAAAAAGGAAAAACATAGAGCACGAGGAAAAATATCTCTTCCTGTAATGCTTAAATTTATGCGGACTAAAATTCAAAAAGAAGGAGCAGGGGATGGTTAAAACACTAAATGAGAGTTTAATGCCCTAATTTAACAATCTTAATGTGGGACATGAGGTACAATCCTAGGGGCTGGTTTGCTTCACGTACCCCACTTTGTATTTGTAGCTCTGCATCTAATATTATTATTATGAAATTGGGGGTGACTTACTAAGGCCTTTAAATTGAAAGTTTACCCAAAAGGTGAAAAGACTTAGAAATACGGCTGTTTGTTCTTAAACATAATTAGATACATGAACAATTCATTTTTCAGTTTCTTGTTTTATTCCGATATATCCTAGAGAATATTAATTTTATAAATTAGTACCAATACTCACAAAAATGGAAGTATAAATTAAGTCGTACCAACAAATATATTTTGAATAGACTATAGCCTACATTGTTACTTACAAACCCAGTTCTACGGGTAGTGAAATCTACAAAATAAAATAAGGGCTAATTCTTTTAATCATCGGGATAAAAATCTATTTATAAAAATAAAGAAAACAGAAAGTCCAAGTGGGTTTGGATGGTAAAACAATTCCTGGGAAAGCCAAGCTTATTTTCATTTGATAATAGCTGATTTTCGTTCTTTGGAGAGGAAAAGTATAGGTTAAAAGTATTCATGGAGTTGCATAGTATTATATCTGCATTCTATTTATGTCTAGGCACAAGGCTAGACAAAAAGCCTTGTGCTAGCTTAGTTAGGAAAAAGTCTTCTTCACAGAGTTTTTGCCAAGTCATTTTGCTCGCTGCATTGGGTGCAGTACGGGGCTTTGGCCCTTACTTCAACTGACTTTTTGCTTGGGTCTTCGTGCCCAATCGGAATTTAATTGAGCAGACCTGGGTTTTAACGCCTTTGACAATGGCCCTTTATTTTCCACAGAAGTTGGAAAGGCTCAGGCCTATGCCCTCAAAAGATTTTGTATTTTCAGGTATTTTTGTTTTTCGGAAACTTTTTTTGATTTTGTAGCTTGTGGTGCTTTGGAAATAGTACTTATTCCATAAATTAATCAAGAGGAGAGCACAAGGAATTCAAACTAAATGAGAGAAGAAAAGTGTATTTAGTTCAGCAAACTTATACATTATAGATAAGATAAGACAAAGTGCATTTACAGCGAAAAAAGAAAAAGACAAAAAACACGTACACAAAAATCACAGATAATATAAGTGTGCATAAGTGATCTTTACTCTTCCAAATTCATGTTACAAAGAAAATACATAAATTAATAACATAGATTAAATACTTCAACTAACGAATAAACCAAGACATCTTTTCAATAAACACAATTTGAAAATACCTAACTGTTCTACAGATCAGATAAGATGTATTTATGATTAAACACCCTTACAATAAGACACTAGGCTATTCCCCCAAAGGTCCTTGAACTTAAAAAAGGGGAAGAAATACGAGTCACTTAGTCAAAGAAAAATGTCACTTACATATATATATATATATATATATATATATATATATATATATATATATATATATATATATATATAATATATATATATAATATATATATATATATATATATATATATATATATATATATATATATATATAATATATATATATATATATATATATATATATATATTTATTTATTTATTACTAATTTACATTATAAATTGAAAAGTATATGAAGTTTTGTAGGAATTGACTATTAGATTCTAGACTTTATTCACTTATCCATGTTTAGGAATCAAAAAGTTATAAGCCAGAATAAATATTTTGCAATTTTATTTTCTTTTGTTATTTAGATAACTGCAACTTCTTAAATAGCTTCTAAGTAACTTATTAAGTTCAGTTATATTAAGATTCCCAGGAATTAAATTGTTCAGTCACAAAAAAAGGAAAAACATAGAGCACGAGGAAAAATATCTCTTCCTGTAATGCTTAAATTTAAGCGCACTAAAATTCAAAAAGAAGGAGCAGGGGATGGTTAAAAAAAAAAAGAGAGTTTAAGGCCCTAATTTAACAATCTTAATGTGGACATGAGGTACAATCCTAGGGGCTGGTTTGCCTCACGTACCCCACTTTGTATTTGTAGCTCTGCATCTAATATTATTATTATGAAATTGGGGGTGACTTACTGAGGCCTTTAAATTGAAAGTTTACCCAAAAGGTGAAAAGACTTAGAAATACGGCTGTTTGTTCTTAAACATAATTAGATACATGAACAATTCATTTTTCAGTTTCTTGTTTTATTCCGATATATCCTAGAGAATATTAATTTTATAAATTAGTACCAATACATACAAAAATGGAAGTATAAATTAAGTCGTACCAACAAATATATTTTGAATAGACTTTAGCCTACATTGTTACTTACAAATCCCAGTTCTACGGGTTGTAAAATCTACAAACTAAAATAAGGGCTAATTCTTTTAATCATCGGGATAAAAATCTATTTATAAAAAAAAGAAAACAGAAAGTCCTAGTGGGTTTGGATGGTAAAACAATTCCTGGGAAAGCCAAGCTTATTTTCATTTGATAATAGCTGATTTTCGTTCTTCGGAGAGGAAAAGTATAGGTTAAAAGTATCCATGGAGTTGCATAGTATTATATCTGCATTCTGTTTATGTCTAGGCACAAGGCTAGACAAAAAGACTTGTGCTAGCTTCGTTAGGAAAAAGTCTTCTTCACAGAGTCTTTGCCAAGTCATTTTGCTCGCTGCATTGGGGTGCAGGACGGGGCTTTGGCCCTTGCTTCAACTGACTTTTGCTTGGGTCTTCGTCCCCAATCGGGAACCTAATTGAGCAGACCTGGGTTGTAACGCCTTTGACAATGGACCTTTATTTTCCTCAGAAGTTGTAAAGGCTCAGGCCTTTGCCCTCAAAAGATTTTGCATTTTCAGGTATTTTGTTTTTCGGAAACTATTTTTGATTTTGTAGCTTGTGGTGCTTTGGAAATAGTACTTATTCCATAAATTAATCAAGAGGAGAGCACAAGGAATTCAAACTAAATGAGAGAAGAAAAGTGTATTTAGTTCAACAAACTTATACATTATAGATAAGATAAGACAAAGTGCATTTACAGCGAAAAAAAGAAAAAGACAAAAAAACATGTACACAAAAAATCACAGATAATATAAGTGTGCATAAGTGATCTTTACTCTTCCAAATTCGTATCACAAAGAAAATACATAAATTAATAACATAGATGAGATACTTCAATTAACGAATAAACCAAGACATCTTTTCAATAAACACATTTTTAAAATACCTAACTGTTCTACAGATAAGATAAGATGTATTTATGATTAAACACCCGTACAATAAGACACAACGCTATTCCCCCAAAGGCTCCTTGAACTGTAAAAAGGGGGAAGAAATAGGAGTCACTTAGTCAAAGAAAAATGTCACTTACAGAGAGAAGAGAAGAGAAGATAAAAAGGAAAAAGGAAAAGAAACAAATGTAGAATACAAAATTAAATAGATTGGATGGATTAAATAAATCTTCAGATAAAATAGACTTCAATGAATCCTTTGCAATAAAGACTACAGACAAAAAACTTCTAAGAAGCCAAAAATTTTTAAACATTTTCTTGAACAAGCTAAAAAGGGGCACCTTCAAGCTGATTCAGGTACTTTTTTTTTAATACAGTACGACTCGCCATTACATGACTGAAATCTAACCTTACAGAATGAGTAAAAGGAAGTTAAATATGATGTTTTACTGCAAAGATGATAATTATTTTGATTAGAGGTAAAAGACGGCGGCATCCTTAGGGAGCTGAGGGAGGCCACCATGAAACTGAGAAAAAGTAAAGCGTACACATGGAAGAATATACAGTGATTCAAGATCGAGTAAAGGGACAACTCCTGAACGATTCGTTCCTTTTGTAAACCTTAGAAAGCTGTTTTAAAATGGAAGGAAACACTTGACATCAATACTATCGGGCAGTAAGAAACATAAGATTGGATCTAGCAGCGGAAAATAACTTTCAAAATTGATTCAACAATAATATATTGAGCTTCCGTACCGAAATTATCTTCATTTTAATCAAATCGATGTGGCGTTTGAAAAACAGGTTTTCTTCAACAAGAATACCTAAACAACGAACATACCGATCTTTCCGGAAAGATAATTAGCGTAAAACCATAGAACTGGTCTTCCCAATTTTTTTTCTAGACTTAACCGAAGCTCTGATTCAAAACTTCCTGAGTTGCCAAGTGCACTTTCATTAGGAAAAGAAACAAGGACACCAGAAGAAGACGAATTAGAGTTGCCACTATGGGCATGGGAGGCTTTAGGTTGACAAAGTCTACATCAATTAATAGAATTCTGCTTTTTTACCGCATGCAAAAATCATTTACATAAATAAGATAGCAAAGGCCCTAAAAACTGATCCCTGGGGGACGCCAAAATTTATTTTTAAGAGTGAGCGGAAAAGTGGATCAAAAGAAACTAACCCACCGTTCAAATTAAACTTTAACCAAGAATACACATTTTCCCATATACCAAATTAAAACTACTTCAACAGAAGAATTTTTACGGAAAGATAATTAGCATAAAACCATAGAACTGCTCTTCCCAATTTTTTTTATAGACTTAACCGAAGCTCTGGTTCAAAACTTCCGGAGTTGCCAAGTGTACTGTCATCAGGAAAAGAAACAAGGACACCAGAAAAAGACGAATTATAGTTGTTACTATGGGCAAGGGAGGCTTTAGGTTGACAAAGTCTACATCAATTAATAGAATTCTACTTTTTTACCGCATACAAAAGATCATTTATATAAATAAAGATAGCAAAGGCCCTAAAACTGATCCCTGGGGGACGCCAAAATTTATTTTTAAGAATGAGCAGAAAAGTGGATCAAAAGAAACTAACCCACCGTTCAAATAAGACTTTAACCAAGAAAATACATTTCCCCATATACCAAAATAAAACTACTTCGACAGAAGAATTTCATGGGACTAAGAAATGAAATGTCTTATGAATATCCATCAATATGGCAACAGGAATTAATCCCAAATCTAAGGCAGAATGTTGAAAATTCAAAAGGGTCATACACGCATGTTTGGCGGAACACTTCATTCAGAAACTAAACTGAAGACCATGAAGAAGATGTTTAAAATTTAGAAAAGCCATGAAACGAGAAAGTATAGCCTTTTCAAGACTTTACTAGATACTGATAAAACTGAAATTGAACAATAGTTCGCTGGGTCTTTTCTTGGTCCACCTATATACAAAACAATAATCCGAGCACGGTTGAGAGCATCCAAAATAAATCTACGTTCAGATGAGAGATTAATGCGTTTTGTTAAATGAAAAATTGTTGAAGGAAGTATAGATTTGAGTACCTTAATAAAAATAAAATCTGGACCAGATAAAGACGAATTTTCAATCCATCAACAATCTTAGTAATATCGCTTACTGTTGCTGTCTCTAGAAACATATACTTAAAACAAGGTGGCCCAAGATAAGATCTCAAGTCAGTTTTAGATCGATACAATGTAACTGTAGAAGCTTCATCAACAGTCACCAGACTCAGAGCTAGGCTGAGAAACGGGTTTAATAATAATAATAATAATAATTTATTTATAACTCAATTTAGTAAAAACAAGCGGAGTAAAGTACACTAAAAAGGAATAAAAATCAAATACACAGAAACAAAGATAACTTAAACCTTAATCACAGGCAAAAACACACGGATAATATTATGGTTTGGGCCTAGGGAAACAAGGCATGTCTTCCTAAATTATTACTAAGCAATTCAAATGATTGGATAATGTCGGTAGCACCATACTTCTGAATAATACGTGTATTACGATATGAAGTGGGAAGGTACAGTAAAAATTTGCAATATCTAAAATAAGCGATACGGATCTGGCGCAAATCATTCTTATTCAATAATGAATACATTCCACTTAAAAACAAGACATAATGGTCACAATATGTGGAATACATTTTAGCTAAAGCTCGGCGTGAATATTTTCTATGATTAGATACAATTTTCAGATATCCGATCTTCAACTTTTTTCTTGCATCTCTCAGAGCTTGAAGTCGCAAAAAAGTAAGTGTATAAACAAATACTAGTTCCTATCCACCGTAAACTCGTAACATTGCGAATTACTGATGATCCACAGGACAAATTTTGAGCTGGTGATTTGGGATTGAAAACTAAATAGTCCTATTTATCAAGATTCAAAAACAGATCAACATTCGGAAACATCATAGAAATACGTTGCACAGGTAATTCCAAAATAGACTTGGTTCGGCTTAAAACTAGCAGGTCGTCCGCATACGCAATTTAAGAGATATCGGATAAATTATAAAAATGCGAAGACTCGATTCCTAATAACACATTTTGAATGCAAGGATTAAATAGATAAGGTGATAGCACTCCACCATGTCGTACTCCAAATTGAACTGGTATATTACCGCAGTATCCTGTACCAGATTTTAAACGCAGAAACGAATTACTATACCAAAATTTAAGTACATGTATGACAGAAGGGTTCACTCCAAACTCTGACAAAGAGTGTCGCATTAGAGCATGGCAAATACTATCGAAGGCTTTAGACGAATCCAAAGCGCAAATATGTAATTCATAACCTTTAGACTGGGCATCATAAAGAGTTGAAACTAAGACCTTATGCGCATGTTGGCATCCATACGAGGTTGAAATCCAAGTTGGTTTGAGTCTTTCGCAGTTCGTTCAATAATATATGGGAGCAGAACATATTCAAAAGCCTTACTAATATTGCAAGCAACAGTGATGGGCCAAAATGAACTGCAACCAAAAGGGTCTCTTCTACGTTTAAGAATCGAAGTTACCGTTCAGTAAAAGAAAGGAGTCAGGCACCATTGACGAACATAAACAGAACTGAAAAGTAACTGGAGCTGAGGCACTACTGCCGGGCAATCACAACGTAAACGGTGAGCGCTACTCCCATCAAGATAATTCGATTTAGACTTAAGTTTAAGCATACAATAAACAATACTTTTAGTTGTGACGGGAATAAAATGACGTTGCAAATCTAAAGGTGACAAAAATTTAGAAACTAAGCATTGAAAATGATAATGAACACTAAACTCAATCTTACAAAAAATATTTTTATAATGCCTAAGCCAAGACGAATCTGGGATAACATCACTGGTCCCTAATGAATCAAATTTAGACACATTAATGACTTCTTTCCATTGTACTACACTTTTAGGGAACTCAGCACCATTATATCGAACCAAACGAAGATACCCTTTAAACTCCACTTTTGTCTCACCTTTTATATCAAACATATGGCCTTGCAAGGGCCGTCAGCACGCAATCCAGATCCAAAGCCAGAATTTAGCACGATATTTGACGGCTTTATGACCCGGGTCTTCTATCCAAATTGGACTTCGAGTTTTGAGTTTAACCCGTACAAGAGGGACAGCCACATTCTCAGCTTGTTTCATGCACTCAACTAAGCGAAGGTAATAAACATTCAGTTGTACTCTGGCTTGTAGCGAAAAAATACTCGTGCACAGTAGATTAAAAGGGATTTTGATGCAGGACAACAGAGCTGTTAGGGTAGAAATACATAAAGGCTAATTGGCTTTGCTCCAATCTCGTTTCATACACCATTTTTTGTTAGTAGCACAAGGATAAATAGATGGATCAGCGGTTAATGTCACAGTAAAGGAAAGGGGAAGGTGGTCAAAAAAACGTTCGTCTTCGTCAGCATGAACGACAGAACAGAGAACATTGGTGGAGCAGATACAACGATAAATATTGGTCACATTTCCACTATTATGAATATAACTGTAATTAAGAACTTTGGGTACTATGCGCTAACCAACTGGCATAAAATCTAAAACTAAGTTGATACGAGTAGAAGAACTATGAAAATCACAATTGAAGTCACTTATCATTAGCCAACGATACCCATGCTTTTCAATATTGCATAACAGAGTTTTAAGGGATGAGCAGACATTAGAAAACCTAGTAAGTAAAGCTAGACGTTTCTGATCGCAGAGAAGATATACATTTATAAATAAAAGGGGACCAAGTCGTACTGCCATAATATTATCAGAGGAATGAAATAAGATAGGTGACAAAGGAGTAGTTAATCGTTTGATAATACATGCAAGGCCCCCGGAAGGTCGGCCTTTCTTTTTCGGGCATTGGTGGTAAAGACTACATGGTGGCAACCTCTTCGTAGAGAGTTAACGGAGATGGCAAGAAGTAAATGTTCCTGTAGCAACACGATGTCAAAATCGTTCATTTTATGATTTATTGAATGATATTTGTCTTTGGTGTCATCTATCTTGAAAGAACACACAGAAAACGCTTCTTTTCTGGTCATTTCTTGTTAGAGGCACGCTTAGCTAGGGCATTGTGGATTGCGCGGCACTTCAGACTGAATTCACTTCAGACATGGCCTTCACAACATAGCGCACATTTCGGTTCAGCCAAGCATGGTGCATCTTTTGTCGATAAATGCGTACCGCTGCAGCAAGAACAGCGTGGAGTGCTGGTGCAATTGGCCTTCACATGATCAGGCGACTGGCAATTATAACAGCAGCCGGGAGGACGGAGGTACCTGAATACTCGAAAAATTTCATATTCTACCTTAAGTCCGAGACGACGTGCATTTAAAATCCCATCAGCCTCGGAGAAGAATACCTTAACAGTCAAGGACAGTCCGATGCACTTAGCGTCAACGACTCCTTCACGCCTCAAGAGCAAACTGACGTCAAAATCTAGCGGTATGCCTTTAACTATTCCAACGAGTTTTCGCTCATGAAGTTTTGCTTCGCAGTTCAGAACATTAGGTACCGCATCACAAAAGTCCTTTGCAGCAACTAGGTCAATAGGCACTAAAAGTTTATTGCCCGACGGCTTGATAGAATGAATGGCTTGGTGTCCCTTGATTTGGTCAATGGCATCACGACGTTTCACAGGATTGTTAAGCTCGGGAGAAATTCCAGAGATCACTATAGTAGTAGGTGAGACAATGACAAAAGTAGGTAGCAGGGAATTACCAGATTCACATTGACGCAGAAGTCCAAAATATCTTTCAAATTTCTATGCGAAGCTAGGTCATCCTGCCGCTTTGGAACAGCTTTATTTGGATCTGCTATTCTCCAAAACTACGCTTTGGCATCTTTAATGACTTTATCATCAAAAAATTCCTGTGTATGATAAATTATCGTCACATCATCGATTCCTTCACGAAAATTTGATTGGAGAAAATTTAGAAAAAACAGAATATGCGTATTCTACTAACATCTTGCTCATGTCACAGCAACAATAATGACAATGCCAATTCAAGATCAAAAACAGTGCATAGATATAGCCAGGTCAAAATCCAACAAATTAGTCCTTATACGCAAGACGAAAATATAAACTCTATCTGGGAAAACAACTTCAGTAAAATTCTGTTATTTCATTTAATCAACTGGGTCACTCAATCAATTGGGAGGATTATATTTCACCAAGCCAATTGTTGTTACGAAATGATATCCAATTTTAGATGTTTTCACATTGAGAACTAAACAACGATTGTATTTAGGCATAGAATTTATTACGTTTCATGTCTTACGAATATCATTGTCACATATAGAAAGATTATTTAGATAATAGAAACATGGGCGTACGTAGCATCTTCTCTAGGGGGGGGGGGAGGCAGCCGATTTTTTATGAAGGGCTGGGGGCTGCAAACATATTGTCAGTTCACAAAAACTTACATTGACAGCAAACTCTATCATACCTATGAAATCTTTATTAATAAGTAATCACCAAAAATAATAAATCATCAATAAGATTCAGCATTTATCAATCTTTTTGAATTAGAACTAAATATTTCCAAGACATTATGGATAATTAATTCTTGTTTGACTTTTATTATGTCATTCCAGCAGTTTATTTCCAGCTTTTTCAACCATCTACCTTTTTCAACTCTCTTTTCAACCATCTGCTTTTTCAGTCATATCTAGTGTAAATTTGAAGTTCTAGGGGGTAACTGCCCTCTCTGCCCCCCCCTTTCGTACGCCCATGAATAGAAAGACTTAAAAAATTTCTTAGACCACACTGTTTTTCCATTTACGAAAAATTAACCAAGAAAAAACTTGTTTCAATTTTAATAAAGCAGTGAAACAATAAATACAAACAAATAAACACTTCAATGGAAAGAAAAAAAACGTTCAGTTTATAATTCATGAATTGGTTGATTAACCTGTGAGACTTAATTAGGGGGTTATGGACCTCCGGTAGGGGACCTTTTTGGTTTGTTCAAATAAATATACTCTTCACTTTTGAAAAATTTCCATTCATACACTGATTGTAAGAGAAGAGTGATATATGGTATCAAAATCGACATTCGCTTTTGTTTCTTGGGTTAAAACGCAAGTGCTGGAAGTTTTGTTTAATATGTGAGTTTGTTTCTTACTTACTTATTTATATTTTTTTCTTCTTCGTGCCTTAGTTGTTGTATTTCGATGTGTGCTATTAAAGAAAAAAATTCTTCTTTGTTTTTTTTTTCGTTGAAAAAGGCTCCCGGACGTGGGGCTGAAAAATTCGGAATATTTTTTAATTGAAGCATTTATTTGTTTTTATTTATTGTTTCACTGCTTTATTAAAATTAAAATCCGTTTTTCTTGCTTAATTTTTCGTACAGAGACTTTGCTTTCCTACACAAGGATTTATATATGTTCCGGTAAATTTTGAATCGAGAAAGACGAATAGCACTCGCCGAAGGTGCACCGAGATTATATGTCCTCCAGAGATAATTTTAGTAGGAGGGACCCAATAGATACAGGGGGGCACCACTGCTGCCATCTATAATCGAGTCTTACGGGACAGGGTGAATGACACCTTTTTCAAGGTCAATCAGGGGATATTTCTAAGTATATTGACTCTGAGACGAGACTTAATGTCCTTGGTAAAAAGTCTGAACGAGATTTAATGTCCTTGGTAAAAAGTCAGGAAGAGATTTAATGTCCTTGGTAAATAGTCAGGAAGAGATTTAATGTCCTTGGTAAAAGTGTTCTTTCTAGACCAGTCAGGGAACTTGGAAATACTATGGGGAAAATGCACATGCGTACTGAATTCTAACGGTACAATGTTATTGAATACAGACAGTACACAATTTATGCATGGTGTAGGCCTATTGATTCGCTAACGGTACCTAACCACATAGACAATGTTATCGATTCTAACGGGAAAGGATCCCGTGTCTCTTTCTTGGTCAATTTGTTTGTTGTTTCTAAGCATATTGATCGAATCTAACGGGACAGGATCACGTGTCTCTTTCTAGGTCAATGGACTTACGTAAAGTTTCCCTTTACATCACAATTCGCCCTTGAGATTTTGTTATAATGGACATGCATTGAGGTTAAATTATCATACAGTCTCAAGCCATCATGGAGATAACATTGATTATTGATGAGTTGGAAGCCTTAGCTACAAAGATTTGTAATGTGACTTCTGTTTAGGACATTTTCTTATGTTATTTCCAAATAAAATCATTTTCATAGTCCCCCTCCAATATATTCAAATTCAGGGTATAACCCCCCCCCAATACAAAGTCCACTATGTGATGTTTATAGTCGTTAGAAAGCGTAACATACGCTCTTTTTTTTACCGTGTAAACCCCCCAATATTAACGATTTTAATTCTTTCATTGGAAATAATTCTCTTTTTCGATAATTTCATGCTTTCTATATTTCTAGCTAAAAGTGACAGACAACTTCCCTCAACTCTTTGGCATACTAAATCCCTTTAAGCCGTGGATCTGACGTTTATCAGTTCCGCAAACAGGTATATAGGGGTAATTATCGCATTCTGTCATATGAGAATCCTGTGCTAATCAATTACACAGAAAGCTCGCGTCTATTGTCTGATTAATCATGCAAATGGTTACACAAAAAGACACTTTTTTCAGTCAAATTAGCGGCGTATCTTTCTAAGTAAATCTTGTAAATTGCTAGGGGGTAGCTGTTGCTTATGATAAATATTTTAATATGGAAAATTGTCTTCCATTTTGAGTACTCAGTGTTTATATGGGGGAGGAGATTGTGCCTGAGTTATGGGGTTCACTTCTAACAATTTCATTGTAAGATGAAAAAACTGTTTCTTCACGTAAACTGCAAAGAGATGGATTCATTGTGCAGACCTGTACCACCTTTGACAAGAAAACTAATGTAGACTTTCCTATATATAACCCTGAAGTTTAGTGTTTGGTTAGCTTTTATTTATACCATATTTATGGCGGGCTATTTTGAGATCTAGATTTTAAATCATTGTCCTGGATTTGATGCACCTTTTGGCACTAAAGAATAATAATAATGCTAATTTTTTTTTAATTTTTTCTCTAAATGGTAAAAATAGGAGCATTTCTGACTGTCGCAATATTTCTCGCAAATTTTACTTTTTGCTTTACTGAAAAGGGGGTGTGGGTACTAATATCTTTTCTTCCGTAACAGGGAGTCGTTATTCTATACTAAATTTTTTCTTCTTTTTAAGGACAATTTTGAGAAATTCGTGCCTCCTCCTGAAAAGAAAGCTAAGGGTAATGGCGCTACTCATATGCAACAACTGGAGATAGCTGGCCCATCGAGAGCCACCCACATCCGTTCTGGACCTGCCCAAGTCTCGTCCGCGCCAGCCCCAATGCAGCCGGGTAGAAAGATAAAGAGAGAGTGGGCGGGTAACTAAAAAATGGTGAACCCCCACTGCTCCAAATCCCCAAGCCAGTGACATCGCTGCACCGGCTGCACAACCCACCGACATTGCTGGCCCAGCTGCGCAAGAAACGGACGTCACCGTCCCATCCATCCCCCATCATGCTTTGCCAGGACCATCCGGCACTCAAGTGCAGCTGGAGTTTGGAAATGTAAGTTTAAATTTTACTTCTCACTATTTTTGAACCTGATGAAATATAACGTTCTCCTTTTGAATCATAACAAGTGCATGCATTCAACCTGCCGAATTAGGTTAGCGAAGCCAAAAAAGACACTATATTCTGGTGATAGTAAGTAGCAAAATCTTTGTGATATTAAGGAATGGTTCACCTTGCCTCTACAAATATTATAAAAACCTCTTTCTATCAGAATGAGATGGTTTGACAGGGATAGGCTACCAAGTAAAGATCCCTGGTTTTTTCCAATGCAGATAAAGAGTATGAATATGATTTTTTTGGGGGGGTGGTTTGAACAAAATCAAAACCCACTATGTCATGTTTTAGATTGTAAATACCTTATATTAAGCTGGAACTTTCAGGATATATAAAGTAAACCAAATGCTACTACTAAGCGTGTTTTTAAGCACATGTAAGTAATAATCCAATTTTAAAAATAGGGTGTTTTAGACACTTTGAAAATAAGCTATTTTCTTTTATAGATTGCATTGGTTCCATATTCGTTGTCTCCCTCCTCGTCAGTTGAAGAAGAAGAAGAAGAAACAAGACAAGAAGGGGCAATGGACTTTCATGACAATGAAACATCGCCTATCAATGAATGGTATGATAACTCCATTGAAATACCATCTAATATTGATGATTTTAAGTAATTATTTTAATGTAGAACCTAGCAGAGTTGAGCAAGGTAATTTACCTAGCTCAGAGGGGGACTTGCCATTGCTAAGTCAAAATACTATGCAAATTTTAGAGGATTTTACCCGGGAATTAACGGGGAACCCTTTCTCCACTGATTACGCGAACATAGTTGCAGTTCAAACAAATGAAATGGCTTCTCACAACCCTATTGTTGAACAAAGCGGGGGAGGGGATGGTGATAATATACAAGAGGGTAACAATACGCAATTTACGACACTTCCCGAATCCCGACTTCCGGCGGTCAAAGTTGATATTGAATGCAATAGTCGTCTACACTGCGACTTTCGGAGATCCCTTTAATTCGCTTATGGGGGGAATTTTATATTTGACCCTATAGATATTGTCCATGTATATGTAGATAACATTCGTGCACTGTTAGAAAACCAGAATCAGTTGTGTGGGGGGGGTAGGGACTCTATTAAGGTTTCAATTGTTTTAAAGGTATTTTATTTAAATGAGGGGAAAAGTAAAGTTTATTATCATTATGTACCTACCGAGATGCTAGTGGTCTATCCGCATTTGGAAATTACGAAACAATTTTTATTCAATGGGTAGGCCACATTATTATGCATCTCGAAAATTATAATGAGAATGGTAGTGGGTCTGTGGTTCTTTTTATTGAAAATCTAAGCGTAAATGTTTGTAAATTTCAAAAAGATTTTATTTTAAGAGGGGGGGGGGGTGAGAGGGATACAGTTTTAAAATATAATCCCGATTTAGAGGGTTTTAAGGGCGTTCAACGAATCTGTTTTGAAACAGGTCAAAAATGTTTCATGTACGCTTTCCTCATATCAGCTTTCCGACCTTTGAAAGATGACGCTACAAAGAAAAATTTAGAATACTGGGCCCTACATGGGAAGGTGGGGTCCGATTTTCCCCCTGTAGATTTCACTTGTTTAGAGGGAAAATTCCCAGTAACGCTAAGATCCTTGATATTTTCGAACGGGCTAATGCCCATTTAAATATCAGAGTTACTGTGATCCAGTATGAAACTGAGTTTGAAGGGGGTTTTCGTTCTAATAAAAAGGGGATGTTGTTCCCAGTAAGGGTTCCATCAATTGAATTGGTGATTCACTGGGTTTGGTTGTTATACACACCACCTAGCGAACCCAATGCAATTGGCCATTTTAACTCAATTACAGATATCAGAAGAGTTCTGGGGGAGGGTAAAAAGAATAAGGGTGTATGTTTCTACTGTCCAAAATGTCTGTCTAGATTTCTTAGTGATTTGAAGCTACAGAATAATATGAAACATTGTAGACGCCATGGCTACCAATCAGTTTCGGATGATACAAATTTGAAAGATGAAAAAAATAAAGGAAACAGTTTCGGATGATAAAAATTTCAAATTTAAATTCCAGATTTTAAGATTTAAAAATTTCCAAAATACCCTCTTCCAAAGCAATAAAATCCTTTTGGACTGTGAAGCTAGGCTAGTGGATGTGAACGATACCCGATTTCCGAATCGAATCAAAGAACATCTGGCCATAGCGGTTTCCTATGCCCACGCGCAAAGAGACAACTCTAACACAATGCAGTTGTTAGAAATAGTCGAGACATTGGATGAGAATGAGTGCATGATCAAGGCATTAACTAAATTAATTGTCACTGCAAATGGAGCTATTTCTTGTTTGACAAAATACCCATTACCCAATGTTGTTCTCTGCAGAGGATCGTCTGGCGATTAAAAATCAAAAAATATGCTGGGTTTGTAAGGGGGAACTAGAAGAGGGGACTAAGGGGAAGGGGACTAGGGGGAAAAGAGGGGGGAAGGGGAAAGTCAGAGACCACGACCACTTGTGGCAGGAAATATCATCAGGGGGTAGTAATTTTCGTGGTGTAGCACATCAATCGTGCAATTTGAATGTCAGCCAGCAGTTTTTTATACCGGTTTTCATTCACAATTCAAATCATGATTTAAAATTTATTTTACCGGCTTTGGCACGTATGCACGGGGGGGAGGGGGAGTAGATAGTCCATGGGTAAACAATTCATTTACCTACAATATTAACACCAAGTTAGCAGAGAAACTGGTGCTTCTCGAGCTGAAATGGAAGGCGGAGGATAATGGGCATATGTGTTGGAATAAAATCGGGTTTTTATATTATTTTAGTTTCTTCCCCAAGGCATTGAGTCTATTGATTCAAGTGCAGAAAAGCGACAATTTTGAAAGTTTTCCTTTGCTTAAACAGCACTTTCCAGACAGTGAATTGTATGACCTATTTACCTGTAATGGTGTATATGCATATGACTATTACTGTTCTGGCGTATGGTTAAGTGAGGAGAAACTACGTCCAATTGAGTGCACTGCCGACGAATACGAATTTGCCAAGAGGGTCTGGGATAAGGGTAATTGTAAAAATGGGTGGGATTATTGTAGACTGTACTTGGCCAGTGACGATTTTACTCTGTTAGATATTGTCTGTAAAAACACAGACCAAATTTATTCAGAGTTTGGATTAGATTTGGGTTATTATTTTTCCACACCACATTTGGTGATGGACTTGATTTTAAAAATTAGTAGGGAAGAAATAGGGTTGATCACTGAGGTGGATCAAAACCTTCTTGTAGAAAGATCAATGAGGGGGGGGGGTATGTTTTTCATGGAGATCGTGTTTTAACAACAGATCCAAGTGGACAAGACACTGGTGTAAAGTCCAGTGCAGTTTTCCTTGACATGAACTCTCTTTACCTCTCGTCAATGTCTCACTACTCTTTGCAGTATAGAAACTATAAATGGCTTGAGAATCCTTGTGAGATCCCCGACATTCACACCGTCGAGGACAATGGGCCACAAGGATGGTTCTTTGAAATTGACGGGCACATTCCATTGGTGCTTCATGATTCTGTTAAGGATTTTGTATTCCCCTGTATCAATCGACCAGTGACAAAGGACTCGCTGAGCCCATACAATCGATCATTGGTTGATGATATGGGGCTGCACTGGACCCCCTCCAAGCAGAAACTGATTGCAGATCTAGACCCTAAACAGAACATCGTTGTTCACCATGTGCTTTTGTGCTGGATGGTGAACAATGGTTTCAAGATCACAAAAATACATAGGGTCCTGCAATTCAGTCAAAAACCCTATTTGAAGACGTTTATCAACACCTTTGTCGATAAACGCTCTCGGGCAAAAAGTAAAGTAGAAAAGAAAATGTACAAGCTCATTTTAAATTCAGCGTTTGGCAAAATGTGTGAAAGCGTACGGAACAGATCCCGTTTTGACGTTGTGACTGACCCCGAAGAATGTGTACGAAATATTGCTGACCCCAATTTTACAACATTCACGAGCATAGAGGCAAACATGGTTCTTCTACACAGAAAGAAAAGAAATGTGGTGCTGAACAAGAATATAGCGGGAGGTAGTTTGGTACTTGAAATTTCCAAAAAGCTCATGTTGTCGTTTTTTTTAAAATGTGTGCAAGGTACAATGGCCAAGGGAGGGGGAGGTTCAAGTTTATTATGGGGATACAGATTCTCTGCTGTTAAAAGTCGAAATCGGGGATTTATTAAATTATTTAGAAAATGGGGAACACATCAGCTCGCGGATGGATTTCACTAGCTGGAATGCATCCCTCTACTCCGAGTTGGTGAAACGTCAAGCTCCCAATCAGCTACTAATGTTAAAATCAGAGACGGGGAGCAATTTAATATCCAATGGGGTGTTCCCCGGTCCTAAAGTTTATTGCGTAGAAACCCACAATAAAGATGTAAAACAGGCGTGTAAAGGGGTGCCTACACATTTTTTAAAAAATAATTTCAACATGAGTGTCTACAGAAACTGTGTAGAAAGTAGTCTAGTGCCGAGAGCACAAGTGCTTGCAATTCGCTCTCTGCAGTATAAATATTATACTCTTAGAGTTGAAAAGAATGCCACGTCTTGTATATCTGACAAAGTCTTTGTGCTCGAGAATGGTGTAAAAGTACTCTCCCATGACCACTATCGAATTTTAGACCAGGTTGAATGTGTAGACTATCACAACCAACTCGGCCTGGATAAATAAATTAAACCAACCTAACCTAACCTAACCCTTAAAGCAAATTGTGGTCCACATTTTTTTTTCTATGGAGACAGCAAATCCATAGATTAACTTAAATGCTCAAACCTAACCCAACCTAACCTAACCTGATAAATTAAATTAAATGCTCAAATGAAGCAGCGACGGCTATTGTATACAGTTTTTCCACAGCACCCCGGGGGTGGGGGGGGGGGTGGGGGGTCCCACCCGTGGCCGGCCTTCGGACCGAGGTTTCCGCCCACGGCCGGCCTTCGGCCTGCGGCTCCCCGGAGGGGTGCAGGGTATTCTAATCTTTTACATTCATAGTGTTCAACTGTGTTGTTTTAAGTTGTTTGTGTTTTTATGTCAATAAGTTATTGTGGTACAAATAGTGGTATTCGTGCTGTTGTACAAAAATGTGTGTGTGTACTATTACTGTTAGTATTCTTGATGTACAAAAAAGTGCTTTTTATGACAATAAATGTTCACCCTAGATGTACACATAGTGTGTGTACTATTCTTTTTGTATTTTAACTTGTTTGTGTTCTTGCTGTACAAAAAGTGTTTTTGTCTATAAGTAAAAAATAGTGCTGCACAGAAAAGTGTTTTTGTCAATAAATGAAAAATGCTGTTGTTGTACAATAGTGGTGTTGTTAATAGATATTGTTGTTCTTGATGAACTAAAAATTGTTTTTGTTAATAAATGCTGTTGTTGCTATTGTTGAACAAATTGTGTGTGCTATTCATGCTATACAGAAAAGTGTTGATGTTAATAAATGAATGAAATATTGTTTTTGTTGTTCTTGTTAACGTAGATAGATCTATGGGAAAATTATTATTTATTCATTAGACAACTATGGTTTACAGTTGGTTGTAGTCCGACTGTTGTCAACAGCAGCAGCAGTATGTATCGATTTAAAACACCATTCAGATCGTTTCTGTGTGGCCCATCAAGAACTGGGAAAACGAAACTTTTAGCTAAAATAATTCAAAATTGTAATAAAATGTTTTGGAAAAATCAAAGAAAATTTATTATTGCTATAGTATTTGTCAGGAATCCTACGATCAAATAAAAGCTATTGCTATATCCATGCCCATACAATTCATAAGGGGACTTGATGTTTTCAATAGTATTGAACCAAACTCATGGCTGATTATTGCTGATTTGGCTGAATCAATTGAACAGTTCTCACAGATAATGCTACAGCTGTTTACCGTTCGCTGTCATCATCAACACATTTCCATAACCCTAGTTCTACACAACCTGTTTCATCAGAGCAAATGTATGAGAACCCTTGCTTTGAATTGCACCATCTATATTATCTACCGAGTTGTTCGTGATTCTAGCCCCCTAATAACTCTCAATAAGCAAATATATCCAGGTGCTCCCAAATTTCTGCTGTCAGCGTACACTCAGGTGACAAATAAGCCCTACGGGTACATTTTGCTAGATCTTAATCAGAGTACACCCGAGGATCTACGTGTAGTCACAGATATTTTCGACAAAGAAATTACTGTATATCTTCCGGTGAACAGTAGAAAAAGCCATTAGTTGCCATCATGACACTGAAGAAACTACACGAACAATGACATTTATTTTCCG
The DNA here is from genome assembly GCA_027921565.1 of Artemia sinica. Classification (NCBI taxonomy): domain Eukaryota; kingdom Metazoa; phylum Arthropoda; class Branchiopoda; order Anostraca; family Artemiidae; genus Artemia; species Artemia sinica. Next base: position 35,042 of record JAPEVW010000342.1, read on the forward strand.
TTTTAGGCACTTCAAAACCTCCACTCAGGAAGGCCATACTGAAACATGGTGTTGACAATGATTTCATTAATCTAATATCTGAACTTTGTTTAAATATAAATGTGGGCAATGTACACTTGCCAGAAGGTGTTAGACAACAGACAAAGCAACATCGTTCCACTGTACGTGCCTTGGCTTGCAAAAACAAAGAACAAATTTTAAAAGAAAACGTCTCCTTCAAGCGGGCGGTAGCTTTTTTACACTTTTACTGCCAATAATTTCGGGACTTGTAAAAAATTTTCTCTAGATGGCTAAACCCTATAAATTGACACCATTTGAACTTGTCCTCTCGCCCGTGGAACATTTTAAAGACAATATAAGCAAATTAATTAATGATGACAGTATTGCCGATAATAAAAAGCTGGTTTTACTTCAAGATGCATTGCAACGTGTGGACAAACATAGACCTTATCGTGAGAGACCCGTCGCCATCACAGACCCCTCTAAACAGGAAAGATCTCCTCAAGATTCAGCAGTGCAATTAAAGGAGAAGGAATTGAATTCCATAGTGACATCAATTGGAAACCTTAAATAAATAAAAGTTCAAATAGGGATAAAATCCTTTTAATAGACAGTGAAATAGAAATTCACAAAAATACCAGATATTTCGGTCACATATACAGTGACCGTCATCAGTAGTAAAACTGTAAATGTTAAAACAGTAAAGTAAAACAGTAAAAGTAGTAAATGTTTTACTACTGATGACGGTCACTGTATATGTGACCGAAATATCTGGTATTTTTGTGAATTTCTATTTCACTGTCTATTAAAAGGATTTTATCCCTATTTGAACTTTTATTTATCGTCATGGAAAGGCAGTGTGGTCTCCGAAATTATCTACAATTGGAAACCTATTGCCAGTGACCTATCGAGAACAGAGTAAAAGAATATTAGCATATCTCATGTTCGAAACTGGTGGTGATCATCAAGTTCAAGTCGAGAGCACAGGGAAACGAATTATAATTCAGGGAAAAAGTTATAATCTAGTTGATTTAATTTGTGATATGGTGACGAATCTTAAAGGACTTTTATCATTTGATAATAATCTATACACCTTTCTGAATGCATCAAACGTCCCCAAAAGTCTTATTGGTAATAAGCAAATTCTAAAGAATTCAAGAGAATATAGTCCTCCAACAACGACAACACCATTTAAAAAAGAAGAAGATTCAATCTTGGAAAATACCAGCAGCAGCAAAAGCAATGATTTTATAACACCAGTGGCTGCCAGAAAAAAGCGACGAGGTATTGATTCACCCTCCAGTGTGCAAAAGGAGGGTGGACATTACACTACGTGTTTGCGTTCAAAATGGTTGAAGTTTTAAAACATGTCTATGAAAATATTGGTGAAGTGGGGAGTCTAAGTTCCCCCACAACACTTTCTAAAGTTGCCTCTGACATAGATGGTAGCATATTAAAAAAAGCAAAACAGTATCTAGAAAATGAACCGAGTTACACACTGCATCGGAATCGCAGGCTTCGTGGCAAACAATATTGACAAACTAAAGCCTTTTTCCCTCTGCATATAATGCATACTGACCTTTTAACTTTAGACGCGATTATATATATATATATATATATAAATATATATAAATATATATATATATATATATATATATATATATATATATATATATATATATATATATATATATATATATATATATATTATATATATATATATATATATATATATATATATATATATATATATATATATATATATATATATATATATATGTATATATATATATATATATATATATATATATATATATATATATATAATATATATATATATATATATATATATATATATATATAATATATATATATATATATATATATATATATATATATATATATATATATATATATATATATATATATATATATATATATATATATATATATATATATATATATATATATATACGGCGTCACAATTCACCCTACAAATGTATTCTAGTGGCAATCAGTGTCTTTAGTCGCTATGCCTATGCCATTCCATTGCGATCAAAGAGAGAAGTTGAAGTTGCTCATGCTTTAGAAATTATTCTTGAACAGGATTGCTATAGAAAAATTCAATCGGATCGCGGTAACGAATTTCTTAATCCTCATGGGCAAAAAAATCTATTGAAATATAACACAACGCTCTATCATAGTCACAGCCCAATGAAGGCTGCATTCGCTGAACGATTGATAAGAACGATCCGTCTATTAATTTCAAGATTTTGTACGCTGAAAAATACTGCTGCTTTTATTCATGATTTAGATAAAATCATGCAAATATACAACCAACGACCACATCGATCCCTGTCCAACTCAAGCCCTCGGGACGTTCATTGCAGTAAAAATACATTTTATGCTTTTCTAAAGCAATATTTCAGTGAAAAAGAAAAAAAAATGTGAAGAAGAAATTCAATGTTGGTGATACTGTTCGAATTAATAGAACCATCAATATTTTTGAAAAGGGGAATTATTTATGAAACACTGAACTTTTTAAAGTGTCCAAAATCCTAGACACTACACCCACGACATATCGACTGCGAGACACCAAAGATGATGAGATTCTCGGCGGTTTTTATGAATACGAACTACAAAATTTAGAAACACAAAGTGAAATTTATCAAATTGAAAAGATATTAAAGAGTCGTACTCGCAGGGGCAAGAGACAGTTTCTTGTTCGCTGGCTAGGATACAACTCTGATTTTGATTCTTGGGTCAGTGTTGAAGACATTAACAATGCCCAATGATTTTTATTTGACTTTCATGTCCAATGTTTCTGATCCTCTCTACAATGACTTGAATAAAACAAGTGATTTTTGGACGAAACTCTCTCCCACCATCAAATTTGACGGCGCGTATGAAGTAGCTCTTGAAGACTGTATTCTCAAAAATACATATGATATCCTGAGAAAAGATCGTAACTATGATATAAAAATTAGACCCTATGATTGGCAGCCATCCCCAGGTGATCGAGAACAAATTCAAAAGATCAATTGGATGAATTATCCATATATTGAATTACCCTACGAAGAGCTCACCTGTATGAATGATTTATGTCGTTCTAAAAATAAAAGAATTTCCGCTCGTAAAAAAGGAGCTTTTCATTTCAACTATTCAAAGGACGAGGGCAAGATCTACATTAGTTCACCTATTGCTGATGAAAAGGTTATTCTCAACGATAATCTAAAAGATGTTCTTGGCTTTAAGCTCAATATAATCAATGGTAAAAGTGCTGGAAACACAAATATTATTTTTGCTGACTACCCGCCTGCCTTCTCCACGGACACTTGTATATTTCTCTACGCTTCATTTGTGAAAACATCGAGAGTTGGTAATTCAAATGTCCCCCTCCTACGAGTTCCTGAACGAAAAACCAATCAAGAACATATTCACCACTACAATATGAAGCATCTTCAGTATATCCCCGTAAACAATTCCTATTTGGAACTCTGTCAGTTAACACTAAGAACTGAATTAGGTGATCTCCTATCAATAACAAAAGGTTTGGCTGTGATTACATGCCATTTTCGACCCATCGTTCAACAAGATGTTTAATAGAAAAGTGGCATTCATTTGTCCTGATATTGACTGCTATATTAATGCTCTTGGCCCAAGACAATTGGGCAATGGAATGGACTATTACATAGGTCGTTCGTCGATGTCTTGCTATGGTCTTGGCAGTTGGTTTGCTAAGCTGCTTCGCTCTGCACTACCTCTGGCTAGTAAATATATTGTACCGGGCGTGACAGATTTTGCATCCTCTGCACTATATGATATAAGGAGGAATGGTGAAAGGAGTAACTCTGTGACGCTACCTCTTTCGAAGGGGGAGCCATCTACATTGAATCTATGACAATGTTTTCAAAAGTGTATCCACGATATTATTCTGCTTTGTATCAATTAGTATATCAATAAATTGAGTATAAGCATTTGAGTCACACTGTAAAAGTTTCATACAATAGTCCAATGGGGGAGAATCAGTTTTCATTATATTGTCAATTGTTCACTGTGAGAATATATTTCGTTGAATGGATAACTCGAGAAAATCATCATCCAAAATCAAATGTTTTTCCATAATCACCAGATTCAATCTAATTCTCTGTTTCTCAAATTTATTCAGTTTTTAATCCTATCACTCTCACTGTTGACTCTAGACTGACCATGAATCGTTCTACTTATTCTAACAAAAAGAAAGGGGAAAATTTTCGATTTCGAAACAATTCTATTGTATAATTACAACAATAATATTACACATGTACAATTAGCGATATAGCTTATTGTCTTCGATATGCTTCAATATTGCCTTTAAAGCACTTTGAAGTGTATTCACATGTGTTATATCATTTTTTGCAGAGAAGCATAATTGATCCTCCATTTTAAATTTGCTCAAGGATATCACATATCTTGCATATACTTCATCCCATTCCAGACAAAGCCGTGATCCTCTCGTGATTTCCACCGCAATGTTTGGTGCTCTTGTATCATTGCTACCAACATCAAATTCTAACAGTGTAAACATTCCGCTCATTATTACAAATATATCCAAATGAGTAAAGTCAAACTGTTCTCACTCCTTGAATTCTATTCACACACTAATAAAAACTATAGCAAAAATCATTCCTTATATTCACTGCAATCCTGTCCCGTTAATATTTCCGACTCCCTGATTGGCTTAGAAAGAGACACGTGATCCTGTCCCGTTAGAGTCGATCAATACGCTTAGAAAAAAACAAACAAATTGACCTTGAAAAAGGTGTCATTGACTCTATCCCGTTAGACTCGATTATAGATGGCAGCAGTGGTGCCCCCTGTATCTATTGGGTCCCTCCTACTAATTTTTCCTTCTCCAGTCTTGAGAAGCCCAGATTATCATGCATTAAAAGGAATAACTTTTTTATACCTAAAGATCAAAAGGCTCTACCTTACAAATATCAATTAAAGGCTCTTTTACGGTCCCATAAAAGAACCCAAATCAACGAGAAAGATCTGTATTATTATCATATATGTTCCACGATTTATCCGCTAATTTAGACCTAAGAAGAGACTCTTTCTTATCAAAGCTAACAGAATGAGAATAAAACACTTGAGCCCCATTATTCTTCTCACGCTGAAAATTAAATACAAAATATATTGGAAAATGATGAGAAATATCAGTAACTAAAACTGAGTTAGGAGATAACTTCGATCAAAGATGCTGTAAAATTAGGTACGCGTGCAGGGATGGATGTATTAGATAGAGTTCCTGCGGCAAACATGGTTGAAAGAAAAGTGAAGCTGAAGACTTCTACAGCATTTATTTTAAAGTCACCACCCATTATGATTACCTGGCATGGACGTTTGTGTATTATATCAAGTATGTCCTCAAGATTCTGAAGAAACAACGGAACAGCGCCACTAGGAGAAGGATAAACATTACCCATGATTAGATCGCTACCATTAGATCTAATTTAAACAGACTTTGACTCAAAAATACCTTCATAATTTCTTGGTAAATAATCCGTACACAATAAAGCAGATTACAAGATCATCTTTAGCCGTCTTTAGCTAATTTTCATTGATCACCTTTAACAAATTAAAGATCTTAGCCATCCTGCATCAGTTTATTTGTCCCATTTTGTTGCCATCGATATCCAATGGCATTTATTAACCAGAATTCAAAACCCTCTTCCACAAGCCAACAACATCAGACTGTCCATCCGAAACAACCTGTCTTGAGTGATCTTTAGACGAGGATTGACTCAGAATCTGATAGTGTGATTTTTATTAAGATTCTATGACTTTTAGGGGTTTTCCCCCTTTTTTTTGAAAATCAGGAAAATTTTCTCTGGCTCGTAGTGTTTGATGGGTAAGACTAAACTTAATAAAATTTGAAATCAGCATAATTAGCCGATTCTTTTGATATATCTGTTGGTATCAAAATTCCGTTTATTGGAGTTGCGGTTATTATTAAGCCGGATCGCTCCTTACTTACAGTTTTTTACCACGAACTGTTTGATACACCTGACTTAACCAGCTTACTTTTCGCTGCCAACACTCGTCGAACAATATATAAACTTGGAAATTTTACTATAATTGGGACAATTTTTACATTCTCAGTTTGAGTAGCAGACAAAAGAAACTGATTAGCCTTTAAGAAGTCTGTTTTATTTAAATCTTGCCAGCCCATCATTTATGTTATCTTTTTATTAAGAATATCCATTAATTCGACATTGGGGTTTGGTTTCACGCCATAGAAAATTAAGCCAATAATTAATTTGTCCTGCTCAAGCTGATCAACCCTATCTTCTACTCTAGAAATTTTATTTTCAAGCAAAGTCACTGCATTATAAACTCTTTCTATTATTATATTGTCACATTATATTTGCCGTTGTATACAAAGTAAATGGTTTATAAACTTCACTCACAATATACTCGCTGATGATTTTCAAAGTCCGACGGCCTTTCATTACCTCTGATACGACACGAAACATACAATACGACATGAAAGCTGATGCTGCTGCAGTAGTTAGTGTTGATGATGCTAGGTGGATTTTGCTCTAGTGTTACTTGGTCATAAGTATATTTTCTTCGGAGTTTTCAAGATATCAGGGGATAAGCGTTGCTCTTCAAAAGCTTTATTTATATCTTTATCTTTCTTTATTCAAGCCTCAAAACCACCTAAACCACAAAACTACAATGGTAATTCCAGTTACAAATACCACTGGCCTTCCCACATTTTAGTAACCTAATTTGAATAAAAACCAAAAGTAGAATGTGACCTTATACTTCTATGGAGGCCATAGGATCCACTGAAACGTATCAAGTTGAATGAACTTTATCTAGGTCATCCCCTAGGGCACGCTCGAGGTTGAACGACGTTTATCTAGGTCAGCTTCTATTATACTTCTACGACGCCCCTAGGAGCCACTAAAGCGCATCAAGTTGAATCAACTTCATCTAGGTCATCCCCTAGGTCACTCTTGAGGTTGAACGACCTTTATCTAGGTCAGCCTCTATTATACTTCTACGACGTCCCTAGGAACCACTGAAGCGTATCAAGTTGAATGAACTGTATCAAGGCAACCCCCTAGGCACTCTTGAGGTTGAACAAACCTTATCTAGGTCATTCTCTATTGAGGTTCCATTTTGCGGGGACATATAGGAACCACTGAAGCGTATCAAGTTGAATGAACTTTATCAAGGCCATACCCTAGGAAACTCTTAAGGTTGAACGATCTTTATCTAGGTCAGCCTCTATTATACTTTGCAATGACGTATAGGAACCACCGGAGAGTATCAAGGTGAATGAAAAAAACCTGTCAAAGAGTTGGATGACCTCTAGCTTAAAGGCATCTCATTGGGTTTGGTTAAGAATACATCATGGGATAATTACAGATCTGTGAATGATGAAAAGTTGTAACATTTACCTAAAAATAACTATATCTGCGAAGAAGATATAGTAGTTGCGAATTGGTCTTTATGAACGATCTTAATTGTTGATTGAATAATAGGAGTGAGAATGATCCTAATTAGGGATCGGATTGCATGAAGGTGGTAAAAAAAGGGTTAAACTGATTACCAGTTAAGGTAGCCCTGAAGGGGTTGTTAACTCTTAGTCAATTTATTATAAATTTGGAATAGCATCAATCTATGGGAATGGTTAACGATGATAAAATGGCCCCCTGAGTTGATCTAGCTTTACTTCACCGATGTGTCCTGTATAATACACAAGTACCGTTTGAACAGTGTTGCCAATATAAAATACGGTCTAACGTTATAGTATACTAAAAAGTTGATACTAATACAGATGTAGATGTCAAGAAAAGAATTTTAATAATGAAATTCAGAACAACCCTTAGAAATCCTTGCAAATCAAGTAGTGAGGTGTATATGAATATGAACCGTCAAGGATCATAAGCACCAATGACCCTCACCACCAGGGACCTCAACCTCCAAAGGTCCCCTATTCCTAACCTCCAAGGGCCCCCCCCCGACTTTTTTGACGCTCCCCTTCTCTATTTTTTATATTTTTTTAAAATTTTTTTTAAGTTTTTTTTTAACTTCTTAATTTTTTATTATTGTTTTAACATGATATATTATTTCAACTTTTTTTTACCTCTCTTAGAATGACATGTAACATACTTAAAACATAAGAAAATCACATTTAATATTTTCCAAATTCAAAATGAGAATGATATAGAAATGTTACTCGTGACTTTTACTATTACAAAAATATTGTTTGTAGTAGCACTTTTTTTTAAACTAATTTTTTTTGGACTTCGAAATTATTCAACCTTATTTTTATAGACATCCTTTATCGGATACGTCAGATAACAATGACAAAATCTATGTATTAGAATGAATTAATTCTTTATAAACATACTTTGTCGGGTACGTCAGAGACAATTGATAAAATCTAAGAATCAGAGTGAATAAATTCATTATAAACATCCATTGTCAGATATGTCGGATAAAATTGCAAAAATCTAAGTATCAGAGTGATTAAATTCTATGTCAGCATCCCTTTCTCAGGTACATGGGATAAAATTGACAAAATCTAAGTATCAGAGTGAATAAATGCTTTATCAACATCCTTTAAATGCATTATCAACATCATTTGTCGGGTATATCGGATACGTTATTTGACGGATATCTCGGATAAAATTGACAAAATATAAGTATCAGAGTGAATAAATTCATTATCAACATCCTTAGTCGGATATGTCAGATAAAATTGACAAAATCCAATTATCAATTGATTAAACTCTATATAAACATCTCTTTCTCGGATACATGGGATAAAATTGACAAAATCTAAGCATCAGAGTAAATAAATGCTTTATCAACACCTTTTAAATGCATTATAAACATCATTCGTCGGATATATCGGATAAAATTAACAAAATTTAAGTATCAGATTGATTAAATTCTATATCAACATCCTTTATTCGAATACCTGGGATAAAATTGACAAAATCTAAGTGTCAGAGTGAATAATTTTTTTTTGATCAACATCTTTTGTTAAATACAACGAATATACTTGAAAAATCTAAATATCAGAGTGAATAAATGCTTTATCAGCATCCTTTGTCGGATATTTTGGATAAAATTGACAAAATCAAAGATTCAGAGTGAATAAATACATTATTAACATTCTTTGTCGGGTATGTTGGATAAAATTAAAAAAAATCTAAGTATCAGAGTCATTAAATTACATATCAACATCCTTTTCTCGGATACATGGGACAAAATTGACAAAATCTATGTGTCAGAGTGAATAAATTCTTTATCAGCATCCTTTGTCAGATATATCAAATATAATTGACAAAATCTAAGTATCAGAGTGAAGTTATCAACATCTTTTGTCAGCTATATCGAATAAAATTGACAAAATCGAAGTATCAGATTGATTAATTCTATATCAATTAATCAATCAATACATGGGATAAAATTGACAAAATCTAAGTGTCAGAGTGAATAATTTTTTTTATCAACATCTTTTGTCAGATACAACGAATATAATTGACAAAATCTAAATATCAGAGTGAATAAATGCTTTATCAGCATCCTTTGTCGGATATGTTGGATAAACTGACAAAATCTAAGTGTCAGAGTGAATAATTTTTTTATCAACATCTTTTGTCAGATACATCAAATATAATTGACAAAATCTATGTATCAGAGTGAATATATGTCGGATAAAATTAACAAAATCTAAGTATTAGAGTGAATAATTTTTTTTTTATCAATATCCACAGTCAGATACATCGGATAAAATTGACAAAATCTAAGTATCAGATTGAATAAATGCTTTATCAACATCATTTTTCGGATATGTCAGATAAAATTGACAAAATCTAAGTATCAGAGTGAATAAATTCATTATCAGCATCCTTTGTCGGATATGTCGGATAAAATTGACAAAATCTAAGCATCAGAGTAATTAAATTCTATATCAACATCTCTTTCTCGGATACATGGGATAAAATTGACAAAATCCAGGTATAAGAATGAATAAATGCTTTATCAAAATCCTTTAAATGCATTATCAATATCGTTTGTCGGGTATATCGGATAAAATTTACAAAATATAAGCATCAGGTTGATTAAATTCTATATCAACATCCCTTTCTCGAATACATGGGATACAATTGACAAATTCTAAGTGTCAGAGTGAATAAATTTTTTTTTATCAACATCTTTTGTCAGATACAACGAATATAATTGACAAAATCTAAATTTCAAAGTGAATAAATGCTTTATCAGCATCCTTTGTCTAATATGTTGGATAAAATTGACAAAATCTAAGTGTCAGAGTGAAAAAATTATTTTTATCAACATCTTTTGTCAGATACATCAAATATAATTAACAAAATCTAAGTATCAGAGTGAATAAATGCTTTATCAGCATTCTTTGTCGGATATGTCGGATAAAATTGACAAAATCTAAGTGTCAGGGTGAATAAATTTTTTTTTATTAATTAAAACAACTTATTCCACAAAATAAGTTTTTCAAAGAAAAGTAAAGAACCCCATTAAACAAAAAATGAGCAAAACTAAAATCATATAATCTACCAAGCGTGAAACTACCACAAATCAGCATTGATAAATAAATGAAACCCAATACGAACAGAAATTACAATAATTATCCGAGTCAAACTCAAAACGAGCAGAAATTAACATAGGTTGGGTGCCAAACCCCTATGCCTTCCCAAGGCCAGAACAAAATTTGCACTTTACTGAAAAAATATAAATGTTTTTACTTTTATAACTTTAATAAATCAAATAATATTAACATTTTGATTACTAAATATCAGTATATGTATATTAAACTGATGATGCACTTTCATTTGTATTTTTTCAGTAAAGTGCAAATTTTATATCTGGAAATCAACTACGCTGAACAAAATGGCTATCTCAAAATTTTTATTGGATGTGTTTGGGGGAATGATGGGCGTGGGGGAGGGGGCCAGTTGCCCTCCAATCACTTTCGAATATTAAAAAGGGTACCAGCGCTTTGAATTTCCAATCGAATGAGCCTGTTTTGAAGTTTCTACGACAACGCTTTCTATAAAAACCTCATATGCCCCCAGGGCATAACACAAAGGCCTTGCCCTGAGGGTGGTGGGGGAGTTTCCTCCTCAAAAACATATTTTCTATCTGGAAATTAACTACTCTGAAGGAAATGGCTATCTAAAAATTTGATTGGATGTGTTTGGGGAAATGATGGGTGTGTGGGGGGGAGCTAGTTGCCCTCCAATCAATTACGACTATAAAAAAGGGTACTAGCCCTTTGAATTTCCAATCGAATGAGCCTCTTTTGAAGTTTCTATGACAAAGCCTTCTATAAAAACCTTATATGTCCCCAGGGCATAACTTAAAACCCTTGCCCTGAGGGTTATGGGGGAGTGTCCTCCTCAAAAATATATTTTCTATCTTGAAATCAAGTACGCTGAACAAAATAGCTATCTCAAAATTTTGATTGGATGCGTTTGGGGTAATGATTGGCGTGGGGGAGGGGAGCTAGTTGCCCTCCAATCACTTTCGACTATTAGAAAAGGGTACTAGCCCTTTGAATTTCAAATCGAATGAACCTTTCTTGAAGTTTCTACGACAACGCCTTCTATAAAAACTTTATATACTCCCAGGGCATAACTTAAAACCCTTGCCCCGAGGGTTGTAGGGAAGTGTCCTCCTCAAAAACATATTTTCTGTCTGGAAATCAACTACGCTGGACAAAATGGCTATCTCAAAATTTTGATTGGATGTGTTTTGGGGAAAACGATGGGCACGGAGGGGGGGGGGGCTAGTTGCCCTCCAATCACTTTCGACTATTAAAATGGGCACTAGCCCTTTGAATTTCCAATCGAATGAGCCTTTTTTGAAGTTTCTACGACAACGCCTTCTATAAAAACCTTATATACCCCCAGGGCATAACTTAAAACCCTTGCCCCAAGGGTTGTGGGGGAGTGTCCTCCCCAAAAAGATATTTTCTATCAGGAAATAAACTACGCTAAACAAAATGGCTGTATCAAAATTTTGATTGGATTGTCCGGGGGAATGATGGGCGTGGGGGGGGGGCTAGTTACCCTCCAATCACTTTCGACTTATAAAAAATGCACTAGCCCCTTGAATTTCCAATCAAATGAGCCTTTTTTGAAGTTTCTACGACAACGCCTTCTATAAAAACCTTATATGCCCCCAGGGCATAACTTAAAACTTTTGCCCCGAGGGTTGTGGGGGAGTATCCTCCACAAAAAGATATTTCCTATCTGGAAATAGACTACGCTGAACAAAATGACTATCTTAAAATTTTGATTGGATGTATTTGGGGGAATGATGGGCGTTGAGGGGGGGGGGGGCTAGTTGCCATCTAATCACTTTCGACTATTAAAAAGGGCACTAGCCCTTTGAATTTCCAATCAAATGAGCCTTTTTTGAAGTTTCTACGACAACGCCTTCTATAAAAACCTTATATGCCCCCAGGGCATAACTTAAAACTTTTGCCCCGAGGGTTGTGGGGGAGTATCCTCCACAAAAAGATATTTCCTATCTGGAAATAGACTACGCTGAACAAAATGACTATCTTAAAATTTTGATTGGATGTATTTGGGGGAATGATGGGCGTTGAGGGGGGGGGGGGGGCTAGTTGCCATCTAATCACTTTCGACTATTAAAAAGGGCACTAGCCCTTTGAATTTCCAATCGAATGAGCCTTTTTTGAAGTTTCTACGACAACGCCTTCTATAAAAACCTTATATGCCCTCAGGGCATAACTTAAAACACTTGCCCCGTGGGTTGTGGGGGAGTGTCCTCCTCAAAAAAATATTTTCTATCATGAAATCAACTACGCTGAACAAAATGGCTATCTAAAAATTTTGATTGGATGTGTTTGGGAGAATGATGGGCGTGAGGGGGGGGGCTAGTTGCCCTCCAATCACTCTCAACTATTAAAAAGGGCACTAGCCATTCCAATTTCCAATCTATTGAGCCCCTTTTGAACTTTCTACGACAACTCCTTCGATACGAAGTGCCTGGGTATGGAGAAAAAAAACAAAAAAAAAACAAAAAAAAACAAAAAAAACATTGTGCCCACATCGTTCTTTACTTAGGCAGCGCTAGCGCGCTGCCTATGATGAACATCCTCCGTCAGATACATCGGATAAAATTGACAAAATCAAAGTAACAAACTGAATAAATGCTTTATCAACATCATTTGTCGGATATGTCGGATAAAATTGACAAAACCTAAGTATCAGAGTGAATAAATTCATTATCAACATCCTTTGTCGGATATGTCGGATAAAATTGACAAAATCTAAGTATCAGAGTGAATATATGCATTATCAACATCCTTTGTCGGGTATGTCGAATAAAATTGACAAAATGTAAGTATCAGAGTAATTAAATTCTATATCAACATCCTTTTCTCGGATACATGGGATAAAATTGACAATATCTATGTGTCAGAGTGAATAATTTTTTTACCAACATCTTTTGTCAGATAGATCGAATATAATTGACAAAGTCTAAGCATCAGAGTGAATAAAGGATTTATCAACATTCTTTGTCGGGTATATCGGATAAAATTGACAAAATCTAAGTATCAGATTGATTAAATTCTATATCAACATCCCTTTCTCGAATACATGTGATAAAATTGACAAAATCTAAGTGTAAGAGCAAATACATTTTTTTTATCAACATCTTTTGTCAGATACAACGAATACAATTGAAAAAATCTAAATATCAGAGTGAATATATTTTTTTTATCAACATATTTGTCAGATAAATCAAATGTAATTGACAAAATCTAAGTATCAGAGTGAATAAATGCTTAATCAGCATCCTTTGTTGGATATGTCGGATAAAATTGACAAAATCTAAGTGTTAGAGTGAATAAATTTTTTTCATCAACATCCTCTGTTAGATACATCGGATAAAATTGGCAAAATCTAAGTATTGGATTGAATAAATGCTTTATCAACATCATTTGTCGGATATGTCGGATAAAATTGACAAAATCTAAGTATCAGCGTAAATAAATTCATTATCAACATTCTTTGTCGGATATGTCGGATAAAATTGACAAAATATAAGTATCAGAGTGATTAAATTCTATATCAAGATCTCTTTCTCGGATACATGGGTTAAAATTGACAAAATCTAAGTATCAGAGTGAATAAATGCTTTATCAACATCCTTTAAATGCTTAATCTAAGTACCAGAGTGAATAAATGCATTATCAACATCCTTTGTCGGGGGTGTCGAATACAATTGACAAAATCTAAGTATCAGAGTGAATAAATGCTTTGTCAGCATCCTTTGTCGGATATGTCGGATAAAAGTGACAAAATATAAGTGTTAGAGTGAATAGTTTTTTTATGAACATCCTCTGTGAGATACATGGGTTAAAATTGACAAAATCTAAGTATCAGAGTGAATAAATGCTTTATCAACATCCTTTAAATGCTTAATCTAAGTACCAGAGAGAATAAATGCATTATCAACATCCTTTGTCGGGTATGTCGGATAAAATTGACAAAATCTAAGTATCAGAGTGAATAAATGCATTATCAACATCCTTTGTCGGGTATGTCGAATAAAATTGACAAAATCTGAGTATCAGAGTCATCAAATTCTATATCAACATCCTTTTCTCGGATACATGGGATAAAATTGACAAAATCTATGTGTCATACTTAATAATTTTTTTTACCAACATCTTTTGTCAGATACATCGAATATAATTGACAAAGTCTAAGTATCAGAGTGAATAAATGCTTTATCATCATCCTTTGTCGGCTATATCGGATAAAATTGAAAAAAATCTAAGTATCAGATCCATTAAATTCTATATCAACATCTCTTTCTCGAATAAATGGGATAAAATTGACAAAATCTAAATGTCAGAGTGAATAAATTTTTTTTATCAACATCTATTGTCAGATTCAACGAATAAAATTGACAAAATCTAAATATCAGAGTGAATATATATATTTTTTTTATCAACATAATTTGTCAGATACATCAAACATAATTGACAAAATCTAAGTATCAGAGTGAATAAATGCTTTATCAGCATCCTTTTTCGGATATGTCGGATAAAATTGACAAAATCTAAGTGTTAGAGTGAATTAATTTTTTTCATGAACATTCTCTGTCAGATACATCGGATAAAATTTACAAGATCTAAGTATCGGATTGAATAAATGCTTTATCAACATCATTTGTCGGATATCTCGGATAAAATTGACAAAATCTAAGTATCAGAGTGAATAAATTCATTATCAACATCCTTTGTCGGATATGTCGGATAAAATTGACAAAATCTAAGTATCAGTGTGATTAAATTCTATATCGACATCCTTATCTCGGATACATGAGATAAAATTGACAAAACCTAAGTGTCAGAGTGAATAATTTTTTTTATCATATGAAAAAAATTGTAAGTAAGTAAGTAACAAGCTCTTTCTTGAATTCGCCCCAGGGGCCTAGTGAGAGAGACATGCAAAAAGATAGGTTCTTTTTTTTTTACTAAATAAAGTGCTGTCATCTATTTCAATTAAGACATGGATGGCAGCACAACTGATTTTTCCTTCACCCGGGCACCTGCAGCCAACCTACAATACCACCGTTTTTTTAAATAACTGCATTCACGTTAGGTTCATGGAAAATTAGGTTCATGGTTTAGGAAAAATTAGTTGTGCTGCCATCTATATATTAATTGAAATAGATGGTAGCACTTGCTTTAGTAAAAAAAATAAACCGAGCATTTTGCATGTCTTTCTCACTAGACCCCTGGGACGACTTCAAGAAAGAGTTTGTTACTTACTTACTTACAATTTTTTTGGAAATGATAAAAAAAATTATTCACTCTGACACTTAGATTTTGTCAATTTTATCTCATGTATCCGAGAAAAGGATGTTGATATAGAATTTAATCACCCTGATACTTAGATTTTGTCAATTTTATCGGACATACCCGACAAAGGATGTTAATAATGCTTTTATTCACTCTGGTATTTAGATTATACATTTAAAGGATGTTGATAAAGCATTTATTCACCCTGATACTTAGATTTTGTCAATTTTATCCGACATACCCGACAAAGGATGTTGATAATGCATTTATTCACGCTGGTACTTAGATTATGCATTTAAAGGATGTTGATAAAGCATTTATTCACTCTGATGCTTAGATTTTGTCATTTTTATCCCATGCATCTGAGAAAGAGATGTTGATATAGAATTTAATCACTCTGATACTTAGATTTTGTCAATTTTATCCGAGATATCCGACAAATGCTGTTGACAAAGCATTTATTCAATCCGATACTTAGATTTTGTCAATTTTATCCAATGTATCTGACAGAGGATGTTGATGAACAAATTTTCTCACTCTAACACTTAGATTTTTCCAATTTTTTCTGACATATCCGAAAAAGGATGCTGATAAAGCATTTTTTCACTCTGATACTTAGATTTTGTCAATTATATCCCATGTATTCGAGAAAGGGATGTTGATATAGAATTTAATCAATCTGATACTTAGATTTTGTCAATTTTATCCGATATACCCGACAAAGGATGTTGATAATGCATTTATTCACGCTGGTACTTAGATTATGCATTTAAAGGATGTTGATAAAGCATTTATTCACTCTGATGCTTAGATTTTGTCATTTTTATCCCATGCATCTGAGAAAGAGATGTTGATATAGAATTTAATCACTCTGATACTTAGATTTTGTCAATTTTATCCGATATATCCGACAAATGATGTTGACAAAGCATTTATTCAATCCGATACTTAGATTTTGTCAATTTTATCCAATGTATCTGACAGAGGATGTTGATGAACAAATTTTCTCACTCTAACACTTAGATTTTTCCAATTTTATCTGACATATCCGACAAAGGATGCTGATAAAGCATTTTTTCACTCTGATACTTAGATTTTGTCAATTATATCCCATGTATTCGAGAAAGGGATGTTGATATAGAATTTAATCAATCTGATACTTAGATTTTGTCAATTTTATCCGATATACCCGACAAAGGATGTTGATAAAGCATTTATTCACTCTGATATATAGACTTTGTGAATTATATTCGATGTATCTGACAAAAGATGTTGGTAAAAAAAATTATTCACTCTCACACATAGATTTTGTCAATTTTATCCCATGTATCCGAGAAAAGAATGTTGATATAGAATTTAATCAATCTGATACTTAGATTTTGTCAATTTTATCCGATATACCCGACAAAGGATGTTGATAATGCATTTATTCACTCTGATACTTAGATTTTGTCAATTTTATCCGAAATATCCGACAAATGATGTTGATAAAACATTTATTCAATCTGTTACTTTGATTTTGTTAATTTTATCAGATATATCTGACAGAGGATGTTCATAAAAAAAAATTATGTACTCTAACACTTAGATTTTGTCAATTTTATCCGACATATCCGACAAAAGATGCTGATAAAGCATTTATTCACTCTGATCCTTAGATTTTGTCAATTTTATCCAACATATCCGAAAAAGGATGCTGACAAAGCATTTATTCACTCTGATATTTAGATTTTGTCAATTACATTCGTTGTGTCTGACAAAAGATGTTGATAAAAAAATTATTCACTCTGACCCTTAGATTTTGTCAATTTTATCCCATGTATTCGAGAAAGGGATGTTGATATAGAATTTAATCAATCTGATACTTAGATTTGGTCAATTTTATCCGATATACCCGACAAATGATATTGATAATGCATTTAAAGGATGTTAATAAAGTACTTATTCACTCTGATACTTAGATTTTGTCAATTATATCCGACATATCCGACAAAAGATGCTGATAAAGCATTTATTCACTCTGATACATAGATTTTATCAATTATATTTGATTTATCTGACAAAAGATGTTGATAAACAAAATTTATTCACTCTGACACTTAGATTTTGTCAATTTCATCCAACATATCCGACAAAGGATGCTAATAAAGCATTTATTCACTCTGATATTTAGGTTTTGTCAATTATATTCGTTGTATCTGACAAAAGATGTTGATAAAAAAATTATTCACTCTGACACTTAGATTTTGTCAATTTTATCCCATGTATTCGAGAAAGGGATGTTGATATAGAATTTAATCAATCTGATACTTAGATTTGGTCAATTTTATCCGATATATCAGACAAATGATGTGTATAATGCATTTCAAGGATATTGATAAAGCATTTATTCACTCTGATACTTAGATTTTGTCAATTTTATCCCATGTATCCCAGAAAGAGATGTTTATATAGAACTTAATCACTCTGATACTTAGATTTTGTCAATATTATCTGATATATCCGACAAGGGATGTTCATAATGAATTTATTCACGCTGATACTTAGATTATGGAAAAAATTTAGAATTGAACTTTAAATTTTTATGTCTTTGAGAAATTATGAACTGAAATGGAAGCTTTTCATTTTCATTGGTAAATTTCAGAATTGAGCTAACTTTTTTTCTCCTCTCTAAGAAAATTCAGAAGAGAACTTGTACATTTTGCACTTCTTCGAGAAAACTTAGAAATAAAGTGGAGCTCCATATCTTCATGAAGAATGTTCACAATCAAAGTATAACTTTTTCTATCTTCTATGAAAAATTTGGAACAATATTTTAAATTTTGTCATCTCTTTGAGAAAAATCTGAATTGAAGTGGAAAATTTTATATTATTTTAGGAAATTAGAATTGATCAATAACTTATTTCATTTTCATTGAGAAAATTCAGAATCGAAGTTGAACTTTTCTTTTCCGGGAAAATATTTGGAACAGAACTTTAAATTTTCATCTCTTTGAGAAAGGTCGGAATTGAATTTAAGAAAATTTAGAATTAAAATGAAACTTTTTATCTTCATGGAAAATAATCACAATCATAGTATAACTTTTCCTATCTTCTATGGAAAAATTTAGAACTGAACTTTAAATTTTTTATGTCTTGGTGAACTTAAACTGTATGTGGAAGCTCTTTATTTTCTCTGGAGAAATTAGAATTGAATTATGTTCTTTGGTAAAATTCAGAAGAGAACTTGAAATTTTCTATCTTCTATGGAAAATTTCGAACAGTATTTTAAATTTTTTCATCTCTTTGAGAAAAATCTGAATTGAAGTGTGAAATTTTATAATATTTTGAGAAAATAGAAATGATCAATAACTATTTCATTTTCATTGAGAAAATTCAGAATCGAAGTTGAACTTTTCTTCACTTCTTTGAGAAAATTTAAAATTGAAGTGAAACTTTTAATCTTCATAGGAAATAATCACAATCATAGTATAACTTTTCATATCTTCTATGGAAAAATTTAGAACTGAACTTTAAATTTTTTATGTCATGGCGAACTTAAAACTGAAGTGGAAGCTTTTTATTTTCTCTGGAGAAATTAGAATTGAATTGTGTTCTTTGGTAAAATTCAGAAGAGAACTTGAATATTCACGATCGAAGTATAACTTTTCCAATCTTCTATGAAAAATTTGGAACAGAACTTTAAATTTTTTTCATCTCTATGTGAAAAGTCGGAACTGAATTTAAGAAAATTTAGAATTAAAGTGAAACTTTTTATCTTCATGGAAAATAATCACAATCATAGTATAACTTTTCCTATCTTCTACGGAAAAATTTAGAACAAAACTTTAAATTTTTTATGTCTTGGTGAAATTAAAACTGAAGTGGAAGCTTTTTATTTTCTCTGGAGAAATTAGAATTGAATTGTGTTCTTTGGTAAAATTCAGAAGAGAACTTGAATATTCACGATCAAAGTATAACTTTTCCAATCTTTTATGAAAAATTTGGAACAGAACTTTAAATTTTTTTCATCTCTATGTGAAAAGTCGGAACTGAATTTAAGAAAATTTAGAATTAAAGTGAAACTTTTTATCTTCATGGAAAATAATCGCAATCATAGTATAACTTTTCCTATCTTCTACGGAAAAATTTAGAACAGAACTTTAAATTTTTTATGTCTTGGTGAACTTAAAACTGAAGTGGAAGCTTTTTATTTTCTCTGGAGAAATTAGAATTGAATTGTGTTCGTTGGTAAAATTCAGAAGAGAACTTGAACTTTTCTATCTTCTATAAAAAATTTGGAAGTATTTTAAATTTTTCATCTCTTTGAGAAAAATCTGAACTGAAGTGGAAAATTTTTATATTATTTCGGGAAAATAGAATTGATCAATAACTTATTTCATTTTCATTAAGAAAATTCAGAATCGAAGTTGAACTTTTCCATTTCCTGGAAAATATTTGGAACAGAACTTTAAATTTGTTCATCTCTTTGAAAAATGTTGGAACTGAATTTAAGAAAATTTAGAATTAAAGTGAAACTTTTTATCTTCATGGAAAATAATCGCAATCATAGTATAACTTTTCCTATCTTCTACGGAAAAATTTAGAACAGAACTTTAAATTTTTTATGTCTTGGTGAACTTAAAACTGAAGTGGAAGCTTTTTATTTTCTCTGGAGAAACTAGAATTGAAATGTATTCCTTGGTAAAATTCAGAAGAGAACTTGAACTTTTCTTCTTCTAAGAAATATTTGGAACAGTATTTTAAATTTTTTCATCTCTTTGAGAAAAATATGAACTGAAGTGGAAACTTTTTATATTATTTGGGAAAATAGAATTGATCAATAACTTATTTCATTTTCATTAAGAAAATTCAGAATCGAAGTTGAACTTTTCTTCTTCCGGGAAAATATTTGGAACAGAACTTTAAATTTTTTCATCTCTTTGAGAAAAGCCGGAACTGAATTTAAGAAAATTTAGAATTAAAGTGAAACTTTTTATGTTCATAGAAAATAATCACAATCATGGTATAACTTTTCCTATCTTCTAGGGAAAATTTTAGAACTGAACTTTAAATTTTTTATGTCTTGGGGAACTTAGAACTGAAGTGGAAGCTTTTTATTTTCTTTGGTGAAATTAGAATTGAATTGTGTTCTTTGGTAAAATTCAGAAGAGAACTTGAACTTTTCTATCTTCTAAGAAAAATTTGGATCAGAACTTTAAATTTTTTCATCTCTATGTGAAAAGTCGGAACAAAATTTAAGAAAATTTAGAATTAAAGTGAAACTTTTTATCTTCATGGAAAATAGTCATAATCATAGTATAACTTTTCCTATCTTCTATGTAAAAATTTAGAACTGATCTTTAAATTTTTTATGTCTTGGTGAACTTAAAACTGAAGTGGAAGCTTTTTATTTTTTCTGAAGAAATTAGAATTGAATTATGTTCTTTGGTAAAATTCAGATTAGAACTTGAACTTTTCTATCTTCTAAGAAAAATTTGGAACAATATTTTAAATTTTTTCATCTCTTTGAGAAAAATCTGAATTGAAGTGGAAAATTTAATAATATTTGAGAAAAAAGAATTGATCAATAACTTATTTCATTTTCATTAAGAAAATTCAGAATCGAAGTTGAACTTTTCTTCTTTCAGGGAAATATTTGGAACAGAACTTTAAATTTGACTCTTTGAGAAAGGTCGGAACTGAATTTAAGAAAATTTAGAATTAAAGTGAAACTTTTTATCTTCATAGAAAATAATCACAATCATGATATAAATTTTCCTATCTTCTATGAAAAATTTAGAACAATATTTAAAATTTTGTCATCTCTTTGAGAAAAATCTGAATTGAAGTGGAAAATTTTATATTATTTTAGGAAAACAGAATTGATCAATAACTTATTTCATTTTCATTGTGAAAATTCAGAATCGAAGTTGAACTTTTCTTTTTCCGGGAAAATATTTGGAACAGAACTTCAAATTTTTTCATCTCTTTGAGAAAGGTCGGAATTGAATTTAAGAAAATTTAGAATTAAAGTGAAACTTTTTATCTTCATGGAAAATAATCAGAATCATAGTATAACTTTTCCTATCTTCTATGGAAAAATTTAGAACTGAACTTTAAATTTTTATGTCTTGGTGAACTTAAAAGTGATATGGAAACTTTTTATTTTCTCTGGAGAAATTAGAAATGAATTATGTTCTTTTGTAAAATTCAGATTAGAACTTGAACTTTTCTATCTTCTATGAAAAATTTGGAACGGTATTTTAAATTTTTTCATCTGTTTGAGAAAAATCTGAACTGAAGTGGAAAATTTTTATATTATTTTGGGAAAATAGAAATGATCAATAACTTATTTCATTTTCATTGAGAAAATTCAGAATCGAAATTGAACTTTTCTTCACTTCTTTGAGAAAATTTAAAATTGAGGTGAAACTTTTAATCTTCATAGAAAATAATCACAATCATAGTATAACTTTTCCTATCTTCTACGGAAAAATTTAGAAGTGAACTTTAAATTTTTTATGTCTTGGTGAACTTAAAACTGAAGTGTAAGCTTTTTATTTTCTATGGAGAAATTAGAATTGAATTGTGTTCTTTGGTAAAATTCAGAAGAGAACTTGAACTTTTCCAATATTCTATGAAAAATTTGGAACAGAACTTTAAATTTTTTTCATCTCTATGTGAAAAGTCGGAACTGAATTTAAGAAAATTTAGAATTAAAGTGAAACTTTTTATCTTCATAGAAAATAATCACAATCTTAGTATAACTTTTCCTATCTTCTACGGAAAAATTTAGAACTGAACTTTAAATTTTTTATGTCTTGGTGAACTTAAAACTGAAGTGTAAGCTTTTTATTTTCTCTGGAGAAATTAGAATTGAATTGTTTTCTTTGGTAAAATTCAGAAGAGACCTTGAACTTTTCTATCTTCTATGAAAAATTGAGCCTGCTAGTAGTATCTTTATCTCTAAAAATTCTTTTTCTTACATCTCTGACCTTTTTAATAGATATTCTGAACGTTTGACGTTCTAGCATACCGTAAAAATAATGAACACTTAACAAAATAATGCATAAGATATTTTTAATGAAATAACAACATGTAGAATATTAATATAAAAATATGTTAAATACATTATTATACATTATTAGTACACTTTCGCTTCACTTTCCGTCAATTCATCTTTATATTCATTGATGATATTGTCTGCTAATGTCCTTTTTATTCTGCCTGCGATTTCACTGTCTATTGTCACATTATTTTTACATAGATAGCAGTTTTGACATATTGACAAGATATGATTAATGACATTATTGCAGGAGTATACTTGTCTTCTTCTTGTTCTCTTTAAAATGCTAATACCGGAAAGATGCTGATAGGATGTATCAACAGGTAATGTGTTACCAGCAACAGTAGCAAGGAGTTGTCCCCGATCATCGACAATTATTTTTAAGTTTGCATTCTCTTTGAGCACTAATTTCTCTGGTAATGTTACTCTCGCATATCCACCGTTTACACGATTGAAATTCTTGGGTACTCCAAAGAAATCTAACTTCTCGCTGTCATGACAACGCATGCACACATTTCCAATAGTGTTACCACTTGCACTCGTTTCATAGTTCAGGTATTTCTCCTTGTCAGCATTCAACGCTACGATGATTTTTTCATGTGTACATACTTTCGTCGAATAATTCATCTTCTCTTTTTTACAGATATGAATTGTGTGTTTATCCTTCCACTGCGAAAAAAATACTGATTTAATGCACACAATAAACTAGGTAGTGTCGATAACCTGCCATAGAGTACCAGTGGGAAAGCCGTGTCGTGTCTATGAACAAGCACAGAGTACGATTGGTAGTGCCGTAAGCATATTTCATATCATTTTCAGATACATAAAAAAGTTAAAAAAAATACCATGTTAAAAAATTTCAAAAATTATTTTTTAAAAAAATGGGGGGGGGGGGAAGGGTCCCGGTGGTCTTTGGGGGCTCGAGGGGCATTAGGGGGACCGGGGGCCTTTGGGGCTGGGGTATGAGACCTTACGACACTGATCAATGGAACTTGTGTATTATAACGACCACAGAGTTTCACCCTCAAATCCTCTTCTAAAACATCTTCAAAAATCATCTTTTAAAATGTCTCTAACCATTTCGCCGAAATAATTCCCTAAGATAATAATTTGTTCTGAAAAGATATAATAATGCCTTAAAAAGTATTAAAATGGGGCTCAGGAGCCTTTGGAGCGCCGGAGGAGGGGGATGTGGGGGAGGAGAGGGAGGAAGAGGGGGAGGGGCCCTTTGGGGGTCAAGGGGGGGCCCTTTGGGGACCGGGGGGGTCTTTTGGGGGTCTGGGGGACCCTTGAGGGCCGGGTGGTCCTTTGGGAGCCCGGGGGACCTTTGAGGACCGGGCGCTTCCTTCGGGGTTGGGGTAGGGGGATCGGAACCCTTTGGGGTTGGGGTAGGGGGATCGGAACCCTTTGGGGTTGGGGTAGGGGACCTCACGACACTGTTAAAATACAACTTGTGTATTATAACGACCACAGAGTTTCACCCTTAAATTCTCTTCTAAAATCTCCTTTTAAATCATCTTTTAAAATGTCTCTAACTGTTTCGCCGAAATAATTCCATAAAATGGCTAAAACGGCTTCGCCCAAATAATCCCTAAACGTAATTTCAGCGTGTTCCTTTTGTTTGACATCTCTGCGCTGACGCATTGCAAATTAATAAGAAACCTGATTCCCGCGCTAAAACAATTCATCGCTAAGATCTAAACATTCGCTCGGAGACAGTTCTCTTTAGAAATAACAAATTAATTCCCCTTTCGTGAATCAATTCTCTTTAGAAAAAACAAATTAATTCCCCTTTCATGTCAATCAATCAATCGTGACATCATCTGTCATGTGTGATCTAAACTTTGCCTCGGAAACAATTCTGGTCGAACTCCAAAGACATTAATTAACTTGACGTCATCTGTCAGACATTAATTAGCTTCCCCGGAAACAATCTATTTCCTATTTCTGGATCATAACATTCGCCTCGAGCGTGCCAAAAACACACCTGGAGAAAGAGGTCATTGACCCCATTAACCACGTGTTCTCTCTAGGGACTCTATGTCCATATTTGGGGTGCAAAAAAGTTGTAGGTGGCAGCAGGAGTGCGTGATCGTGTCAATAGGGGCATCTCTACTAATAACATTGTTTTAGTGGGATTTGGTCTGATAAATCAGCTGATAATTGCGTTAATCTATTAAGTTCTTTAAAAAGTAACTTCGGACTATTCCCAATCTCTTTTGATACATTTTTTTCTTGTTGTTTCACCCATGTTGCCACTAATTTTATATATTTCTTTGCTTGGACTATGTGGAATAGGGGGCCATTTCTCGGTCGGTCACGTTTATCCCAATTATGATACCACAGCCAATTTTTCTGTTTTGCTTCACGTGGTATAAAAGGCCACCCCTTTATTGTGCATTTCTACAAACTCTAATAACAGGAGCCGCAGCGGAAGCCGCAACTTTCATAGCATGAAGTATTTCGGCATAATACATATCTAGTTCTATCCAATCAAATCTTTGAGACGATGACAAAAGATGGAAAGGAATTCTAATTTTACTGAGAATATCATCTAACGCACTCTGGTATAAGTATACGTCTATTCTATCCCAAACCTGTTCCCGAAACCATTTTGGACTACAATAAATATGGCAAAAAACATTTAAAACAACAGACAATTCGAAGTGAAAATGATCACCAATCAAATTTTTAATCGATACTTTAACAAGAGACTTTTTTTTTTTAACGATCTAAGGTCTGAAATTATAAAGTGCAAATTTGCCATGCTACCTAAATTATGAACATAGGTAGAATTTCTGCTAACGCGCGTTTCAATTTAGCACACTATCGTCTTCAACATTTCCCTGAAAGTTTCACTGTATTACCCTGAGCTTCAGCAGTACTAGTAGTAGCTATAGCAGCGGCACTCGTAGTAGTAGTAGTAGTAGCAGTTGTAGTAGTAGCTGTATTAGCAACAGCTATTTTGCCTAGTTCAACATCCCTCTTAAAATGTCCTGAAAGTTTCAACCAAATAGTCTAGACCAGGGGTGGCCAACCCAAATTATCTTGCGTGCCACTTTGGAAATGCATCATAACTCCAAAGACCGCATACAAAAATTATATATACCCATATTAGATTTAAACCTAATATACAAATTTTTTGGAATGACAATTTGAAAGACAATGTATTTTTATTAATTATGTTTACTATTATTTTACATATAAACATAGATAATATAGTAATAATAATGGTACTTGATACATTTTGTAAAAAATATATAATAGCCTACTAAAAATAAGACTATAGAAAAATATATATTTCACTAGTGCGATATTTGTCTCTCCACTTTTTCACTCAGCTTTAGTAAGTCGATCTCAATTTGAGTATTTGCACATCGTAATTGGTGATGAAGGCTAATGTCCATTATGTTTGAGCTGTTTTATGTTTGGTCAATTTCCTTTTCGAAAAAACGATTCGCAGATGTAAGTTGAACAAAAAGCGCTAACAGCTTTTTGTGCCAAACTTCTTGAATTGGATAATTTTCTTTTGTGACGTATATGTTAAAAAAAAATCCTTTTTTGATTCTGAATTTTCAAACATGCGTTTTTTTTATTATTGCACTGCATAGCAATTAGATCCATTCGGAGATATTCTGGAGATATACTCAATATCAACATGAACAGGAGGTGAATATATTTCAAAAATTTTGGTGTTTTTTTTTCAACTCTAAATTATTGAATCGTATAATCAGATATTTTTGAAAGATTCAAAAATATCTGCAAGTTTATTTATTTCTTTGGCATATTTGATATAATTGTTACATTTAGGTTTCTTGAATTCTTTTAACATTGGAAAGTGGTAGCATTATTAATTTTCAATTGTGATTAAAGTAATCACAATTTCTTCTGAAATGCTCTGATCTGATTAAATGAATCGACTATGAGGTTATCTTTTCCTTGCAATGATATATTTAATTCAATGAGTTTGTTGACAATATTCACTAAAATGCATGAATCCAATAACCACTCATCATTTCTTAATTCTAGCACATACCTTTGTTTGTCATTCATAAGAAAATCAATTTCTTCTCATAACTGATAAAACCACGGTAATGAATTCCATGACATAACCATCTGATTCGACTGAGGTACACACCAACACCGTATTCAGATTCTAATTCTTTCAAAAAATCCTAAAATCTTTGATGCGCAAGTGTATGTGATCCATTGTAATTAACTACTTGCATAGCAGGATACATCGATGATACTTGGGGTATACAACATAATAAAATAATATTTTGGCTATATACATCAATAAACAACATTTTTAAGAGTAAAACGTCAAATCTGTGACGTTTCAAAATGTGCGTGCATAATGTGGGTGCAGAATAAAAAAGTATGATGAATCTCGCTGGCCGCAAAAATGTATACGGCGGGCCGCATGCAGCCCATGGGCCGCGGGTTGGCCATCTTTGGTCTAGGCCATTCCTAAGATACTGCTGATACACCCTTTTGGTATCCTGCTTGTACATAGGGTGTTTTCTTTTGTTCAACATCCCTCTATACAATCCTTGGAAGTTTCAAGTCCGTACTCTTAGCCTCAGTAGTAGCAGTCTTAGCAATAATAGTAGTGGTAGCGGAAGTAGCAGCAGTAGTAACAGTATGCAGAAATTGCTCTCCAAAATTTCATCTTAATATCCTTAACCTCAGTAAAAGAAGTATTCGTATCAGTCGTCATAAGAGCAATAGTTCAACATGCACAAAGTGCCTTGTCATTAGTTCAACACCCCTCAACATGCCCTTGATTAATTAATCATCCCCCCGTTATTTAATTAAAGTTCCATTTTTCCATTTTTTTTTTAATTATTATAATTATTATCTCGGTTTGTTTTTTTGTTATATTTATTGATTATTATTTTTAAGGATAAGGTAGCTGTGCTTTTGAAGAGGAAGGGGGGAATCTCTTAGATAGTGAATTGTGTGGTTGAGGGATGTGGTTGTGTTGAGGAGTAAAGCGAGAGTCGTAATGCGTGATTAGGAGGAATCGTTATTTTTTAAGGGACTCAACGTGCGTTTTTTGCATAGAGAAGTTTATTTATGTTTATTTATTTCTATTTGTTTTAATTAAACCCGATTGAATCTAATCTAAAAAAAAAAATACCCTCAGTCATTCAAGTTTCCTTATTTTCACAGCCTATATGCCCACACCATGTTTTTTTTTTAATTCAGCACTCCTCTCAATATTCTCTGAAAGCTTCAATTTACCGCACTTGGTCCTTTTGAATACCAAAGGTCAAACATGCCCTCTTTAGCACGAAAAAATACTATATATAAACAATGGACCAAGTGTATAACTTACACCACTTGCTCTGAGGACTGTGGATGGCAAACATGACTAGTATCCCCAGAGGCAAATTTACTAGACCTTTTAACTATGTCTTTTTAGCACTTGGTCTTTTTGAAGACTAAAGGTCAAACGTGCCCTGTTTCCCAAGAACAAATACTATATATAAACAATGGGAAAAGTGCATAACCTACAACCCTTGTTCTGAAGACTGTGGTGGTTTGACCCCCCCCCCCCCCCCCCAACACCCCCAGACGCATAGTTACTGGACCTTTGAACTCTGTTGAAAAATATGGTTATCTCAACATTTTGATTGAACGTGTTGAGGAAACGGTGGGCGCGAGAGGGGGGTTAATTGCCCTCCAATCACTTTCGACTATTAAAAAAGGGCACTAACCCTTTCAATTTCCAATCAAATAAGCCCTTTTTGAAGTTTCTACGAGAACTCATTCTAGAAAAACCTTACATGCCCCCATGGCATAAATTACAACCCTTGCCCTGATGGTTGTAAGGGGGGGGGGTTGTCATCCTCAAAGACCAAGTTTTAAGAACCTTAAACTACGTTGAACAAAATGGCTATCTCAAAATTTTGATCGGATATGTTTGGGGAAATGGTGGGCGAACGAGGGGGGTTAGTTGCCTTTCAATCGCTTTCGACTATCAAAAAGGGTACCTGCTCTTTCAATTTCAAACCAAATGAGCCCTTTCTACGACAATACTTTCTAGTTATACCTGCCCCCAGGGCATAACTTACAACCCTTGCCCTGAGGGTTGTGAGGACGGGGGGGGGAGGGATATCATCCTCAAAGACCTAATTTCCAAAACCTTTAACTACGTTGAACAAAAGGGCTATCTCAAAATTTTTATTAGATGTGTTTGGGGAAATGGTGGGTGTGAGAGGGGTATTAGTTGTCCTTCAACCGCTTTCGAATGTTAAAAAGGGCACTAGCCCTTTCAATTTCCAATCGAATGAGCTCTCTTGTAGTTTCTACAACAACGCCTTCTATAAACCCCTTATATGCCCCCAGGGCACAACTTACAAACCTTACCCTGAGGGCTGTCGGAGGGGGGGGGCTAAAACATCTTTTTGTTAGAGTTTTATGCCTTATTAGTATTTTTTTCTGGGTATTATCCAAACCTAACCTGAAGCTGTGACATCAAGAAGAAGTTCACATTATATTCAGATAGAATACAAGCGATAGCGAGAATCAATATATACAAGCCTGCTGAGTGCCAGGACCTGGCCTTGGATGGTGACACCATGGCATCAAGAAGAGGCTCACATTGTCTGCGGTTAGAAGCAAGTGACAATCAGAATCCATGTATAAAAGCCTGCCACATAGCCGTGCCGGGGCCCATCAGCGAAGCCGCTGGGCTCCTAGTACTTATAATACAATCTATAAGGTTATCTGTCTTACCATCATGTTAATACCATGTAAATTTATGGGCTATTTTATGACCATGTACTGCATTGCTTATAATTAGATTGTTGTAACTACGAAATTGCAGCAATCTGTGGTAATTACTGTTTCCTTTTCCTACACCAAAATTACCTAGGCTAGGATACCATCTATCCCTATTTTTACCAAACTGAGCGTTAAAAATTCCTTATAGAAACACTGTAGTTCTACCTGGGTCCCTGTCTATTTGTTCCCGTAGCTGTAAGTAAAGTTGATCTGAGTCAGTACTATCTCCGTCAATCGGTTCTACAGGGGCATATACTGCTATGACTGATACCCTGCACGTTTTAGTCATAAAAAGAGTGACTAGCATTCTATTATTAATACTTTCTCAACCAAAACAAGACGTGGCAGATTCTTTTTTTATCATGAACCCTACTCTCTGTCTATGCACCCCATCTTTTCTCCCTGAGTAAATAAATTCTATATCACCTTTCATATTTCCTACCCCTAGGATATGAGTTTCTGAAACTCCTAATAAGTCCAGCTCAAAAAGCGTCCGGATTCGTCAGTCAAAATGTTGATACGATAGTTATTTTTAACGTTGTAACATTCCAAGTTGCAATTTTCATATTCTATAAATCATTCAAATTATTTTGGCCTCAAGAAAAACAATGGCCCCAGAACCAGTGCAGGACGGGGAGTAACACATCATCTCAAGCCTATACAGAAGTGCTTAAGCCGGCTTAGAACCAAAGAGCATGAAGTCCCTGGGACCTCCAGTTGAATCGAGGGTGTGTGTAGTGCGGAGCCCATCTTGGTCATGACATGAATTTCAACACTATTTAGTTCATCACCCCTGAAAATTACCTAAAAGTTTCAACGTTTCTTTTTTTTGTTAACAAAACGGTTATCCTTAACCGTTCCTGATTTTTGAAAGTCTCTTTAATTTTTACAGCGGAAATTAAATGAAAGGAAGAAAGCAAGTACAAAAGTAGGCACAGAAAAGAGCAAAGCCTTTCTTTCCTTCATAACAAAACAAAGTGTTGATTTGTAAAGTCTTCAAGTCTGAAGAAAAAGTGGCTCCATTCTCTTTAGCTGCTGGAGAAACCTTTTGAGATATTTCTAAAATATTTAGAGCGCAGAGTACAATCCAATTTCTTGAAGAAAGTATGATACAGACTCTAGATTGAGTCAGTTAAGATGTAGACATATACAGATATAGTTGTTCAAATGAAAGTAGTATACTAGTCAACTTAGCCACAAGGTCACATATCACAGAATGAACATTCAAAAGGATTTGAATATCTCTCAATGAAAGACAGATATGACTAGCTCAACGTTGATTTATAATACGGACTTTAATCCTGAAAATACAAGCTTAGAGGTACAATTACTGCAAGTAGTTAGATAAGTAAATAGATATACATTTATTGAAGGCAGTTTCCATAATTACAAGTGATAAGTAAATAAACATAAATATGTTTACAGCGCTGAGAAAAAAATATTTTAATATTATTAAGTGCCAATTGTTTTGTTGACAGCTGATTGACGAGCGAAACTATTTTTTTTTATATACAACTATTTACCCAAGTCAATACACCGAGAAACGCTAATCTTGGATCGCTCTGGATACTATTTCTTAAACCCTTGCGATTTTTTTTTGTGAGAAAAAATATAACGAACTTTCAAAAGACTTTGAATATTTTTCAACGGAGGACAATCAAAATTTAGATCTTGCAAATATATGCTTAAATCTGCAATTACTACTTAGTTCAATAGCTAGAAAATATATTAATTGGAGACAATAAACCATATATACATAGGCTACAATTAAAATAGCATAATTATGTTTACATCACTCAGAGAAAATCCTTTAATACACGGAAAACATTGCATAGTTTTTCCTTTTCAAAACCTTACCAACAAAAACAACTATTTTATTCTGATCATTCAAGGGATTACTTAAGTCCATAAACAGGAAGATGTCAAATTTTTATCAATCTAAATATTATTTATTAAATACTGAAGACTCTCGTAGTTACAGAGAAGACGGTTAAGATAATTTTTTCGCATCCCTACATAGAAGACAAACATACCCGTTTTTCAAAATGATCCTACTTCTCTCAGGCATTTTTTTATTTCTGCTCTAAAATGACAAGTAATCCATCTGTTGGTTGGTTATTAACCATGAGGAAACCAATGAGAAAAACTGATCGGTACGAGGAGTTAAGTACTCAAACGATAGGTACTAACAGACAACTTGTATTTGGAGGCTCCAAGTCTTTAAGCCAAGTGTATATCTTGCCAAGTATCTTCTTCTTTCGTGTTAGTTTTATACAAAGCCTTACTTGTGTTGGATTAAAACTGATGGTTCTGGATAAGAACCTCCAAATCTTTAACTTTCGCGTGCTTAACAGTTGACATTCTTTCCTCTTTTAAAAATGCTTGTTCATCTTTGCTCGAAGACACACGAAAAACAGATTGGTACCTAGGGAAACTAGAATAAATTCGTAGCTCCAAAACCGATCGGTACTATGGGAAAAACGATCGGTTTTGAGAGTTTCCCCATGCGTCTGAACGGGCTATGAAACTGAAACCAACATCTAATTTTAGACTTCACAAGCACAACTTTAACTGTAAATCCTTAACCAAAATCCTACCATTCCATTTAAGAGTTACAGAATCTTGTAGTAATTCCTTTCACCTTGGGGTCTTCTTTTCTTCTAATTTATCCTGTTTTTATATTCAAATATATTCTAGTACTGGTGGTTGTGACCAGTCGGGCACTTGGTTGGTATCCGGGCCAGCGCTCCTTGGATCTAAAATCAGGGTACCACCTTGCTAAATTTGGAACCTTAAGGCCTCTATAGTCGATTCTATCTCGACTATTCCATTTTTCCATCTGAAATATTGATTTATGTTTCCCTATTTTAACGGTTTGTAAACAGAGGTACACCTTTTGTATATGGAGGTACATGATGTCATCTATATTAATTTAGTCCTTTTACCGAATACTGAGATTAGCAGTCGGCAACCCCGAATCAAGATGCGTTTAAGCGGGCACCAAAATTAGGTAGCTGTGGCACTGACTTCAGAATCAAAGGGACCCGATTTGGTACCTAACAACCAATTTTAGTTTACCTTACCGTGGACTGGTATCAACAAAAGAAGTTGTGCTTTCCTTTTGTTGATTTTTCTCTTACTTTCTAATTCTCTATTTTCTTTTTTAGTCAGTTTCACTATCATTTTTTTCGATCTTTTCTCTTTCCTACCTCTCTTGCTATTCTTTTTAGACATTAAACTTAATAGTCCTCGATATCCGAGCGTAGGTTCAAAAGCCCTCATAAGATATTTAATCAGTCTATCACCTATCTGAAATATTCTTGTCTTTCAATCCAAAACTTGACTAATTTATTAAAAATTACAAATTTAATGACTATAAATAAAACCACCGCATTGCATAAATTTTACTAGACATGATCATAACGCTGCCTAAGTAAACAGCGAAATAGCTGGAACGTGTTATTTTTTGTTCTTCTCATCAGGCTACTTGTATGAGAAGGGTAGTCTTAAGGCCTTTGGAGGAGTTCATTCGATCGGAAATGAAAATCTAAGTGCCCTTTTTAAGAGCTGGAAGTGATTGGAGGGCAACCAGCCCCTCTTCCGTACCCCTTTTTCTACACAGCCCCTTTAATACCAAAGATATTCGATCAATATTTTAAGATTTCTATTCTCTCTGGAATGGTCAAAAGGTCCAATAAATATGCCCCTTGGGATGGCATGACCCCACATCTCCTGGGACAAGGGCTGTATAATATGCAAGTTGCCCATTTTTCAAACATACGTTTTGTAACGGGAAGGAGGCCTTGCAGGATGTTTGGTGTGCAATTGACTCAAAAATTTCAGAGATCGTTCTCTGGGTCAAAAGGATCAAACATAGTTTTGCGAGTGCGGTGGGGGTGGAGGGCCCCGATATATAGGCTGAAAACGTTTGTTTTTGGTTAGTTGCATTTTGGGCAGCGTCTTAAGGTTCTTCAGATGTGCAAAGATTCCCAGTTTTTCCCAAGGATGAACTCTGGAAATCATACACGTACCAGTGTAAATCAAAAGACGCAATGTGCATAATATTTTTAAAATTATTTTGAATGGCTTAAGAGATTGAGTTAACATTGCGTAGGAGTATTGAAGATCAGGGCCAAATGGGCTTTAAATTTTGACTAGGGGAGGGAGGCAAAGGTAAATAAAAAGACATTAGGTGTATCCAGTTCACCGACCTACCATGTCTGCAGTGTCTGAGGAACAGATTTGGGGATGGAATTGAAATTTTCAGTTACTCTTGGGCGAACGAAAAGGGAAGTTTCATATCGAGTGCAAAAAAGGAAAAAACATATCTATTGCTAAGGGGGCTGGAGAGGAAGGGGTAAAATGTTTGCTATCTATAATCCAGAAAGAAAAACGTTTTTACACTATAAGTTCCTATAAAACTATGAAAGGATGCTTATGTAGTGAGATAAACCAAAAGACACTCTGTGGTGCCAGGTTCTCAAAATGACGTATCCAAAATATCTCAGGAACGGTTAAATTTTTAGGATATGTCGGGGGGGGGGGGCTGAAATAAACCAAAAGGCAGTATAAGTATCTAGGTTATTAAAATACCACATTCATAGAATGTCGTGAACGAAAATTAAGAGGTTAAAGGATCAAGTTGAGACTTTGAGGAAGTACTGGAGGAGTGGTCAAGTTCACTTTCAATTTAGAGTTGGGAGGGGGACAAAGGTAATTAGAAAGATCCTATATGTACCCAGGTCTTCCAAATAAAGTTTTTGTAAAATCTTTGGAACGCCTTGGAGGAATGGTTTGGAAATTGCAAGAGCCGTCGGAGAAAGAAGGGGAGAAACAAATGGGCAAGAAAGTTCAAATTTACTGTTGGATGGAAAGTTCGAGGGATAAAAAATTTTGTTTCCAATCCAAACAAAAATAATTCTTTGAACTTTAAGCTCCTGTGAGACGCATAATTTATGCTACGGGCAAGTAATGAGACAAACCAAAAGATAATATGTGCCACCAGGTTGTCAAGATTGCGCATCTGCAACATTTTAGCAACAGTTAAGGGTATTGAATTCAAACTTTCAAAAAATTTTAAGCTTGCACTAGTGGACGTTAAATTGACTTATGGCGAAGTGCAGAGCTACATCAAAAGACCGTATGTATATCCAGGTTACCAAGGTACCATTCTACGATACTTAAGGAACGGAAATGGTTCATTGAAATGGAAAACTGAAAGTTCTGGTGCCCTTTTAAGAGTCAAAATTGATTAGAGGGCAACCGGCTTCCCATGCCCCTTTTCTCTACCCTCCCTTCTCCTGCAGCCCATGAAAATTTTGGGATAGCATTTTTGCTCGAAATCGTCAGAAGGTTCAGCAAATATGCATCTGGGGATGATACAATCCCCAGATTAACGCTTTGTAGCGTAAAACGGGGTCATATCTAATCCTGGGTTTCTGATTATCTCGAATCATTCAGAGGTTATTCTCTGGGCCAGGATAGTCATACATTTAATTAAAAATTAAAAGGCACCATGCTTACCTGATTCTTAGAATTATTTATGGTAGAATTATTTTGATTTCTGTCTTAAGGAATCAAATTGAGAACCTTGATGGAGTATTGGAGGGTAGCGGCTCAAGTGGAATATTAAATTTTGACTTAGGGCGGGGGGATTTGGTATCTTGGGTAACACTGTGTGTATCCAGGTGATCGAAATAGCATGTCAGAAATATCTTGGAACAAGGGCAGGGGTTGAAAACCGTTGGAGAAAGGAAGAGCGGAGGGTAAATACATTTCATATTTAGAATTGAGTGGATAGGGAAGGGGCTAAACCATTTATGCTTAAAATTCAGAAAAAAATAACCTTTATGTACTGTAAGCTCATTTTGAACTTACAATTTATGCGCTGTTGAGTAGGAACATTAGGCTGTTAAGTTATAATTTCATGGAACTTTTTGGCCATGTTATGACCAAATTCTGTATTTGTTATAACTAGATTGTTTTACGTACAAAATTGCAGCAGTTTATAACTGTTACTATTTCCTTTTCCTGCACCAAAATTTACCAAGGCTAGAATACCATCTATCCCAACTTCTACCGACCTGGGGTTTATATTCCTCAAATAAACTTTTCACATTTTGTTACCTGGGATCCTGGCTATTTGTTCTCATAGCTGTAAACAAAATTTACCTGGGTCACTACTATCTCCATTGGTTGGTTCTACAGGGGCATATACTGCTATGACTACTATGAATCAGAGGCCTATTACTTCCGACTCGTTATATATTCACGCCTACAAAAATTATACTACTGTGGGGAGGTAGCTCATAATTGACAACTTAGCTGGGAAGAGGTTTTTCAGCCTGATGAGTAAAATGAGGACCTGATGAGTAAAAGATGAGTAAAAGAACGGCCCTATTATATCTGTCGTCTTTGGTTTGTCGCCTTTGGCTCTTTACTTTTTCTGAAAAACAACTTGCTTGTGGAAATGTTTAAAAATATATTAATACATAAATGAAGCACCAGGTGAGGCAGTTATATGTCAAATTAAGAACTGAAGCTTATTAATCTTATCCAAGAATAATAAGACGTTTTATCTTTGCTCAGATGATAGAGTTCACTTAATACGCGATTGATATAGGACTCAAAATCCCTTAACAGCACTTTTGTCAAAAGAAAAAAAAATATGTTAATAGGTAACAAAGTTCACTCTTGCTCTGATCGGTTAATTGAGGTATACCGTTTCTTATCTCAGTAAACCAATTTCCATTATTAATCATGACGGTTTGACTTTAACCATAACCTGTAACGGAAAGCCAGAGCATAGAATGATTTTCAGAAAGAGAGTTAGATGTGTAGCTAATAATCAGCACTCAATCGAATCTCTATTGTAAAAAAAAAAAAAAAATCACAAATATCTAAGAGATCGGAGTGGAAAATAATTTAATTCTTTTAATTGTGCTGCTTCTCTGGAAGAGCAGGGGTGTCAATTGGAGGCGGAGGAGAGATCAAAGGGCAATTTCCTCCAAAATTAATATATATCGTTTTTGTGGTATTGTCATTAAAGAAGTTGAAAAAATACCCACTGCTAGGTCAAAAAGATATATTTTTTTTTGCTTCAAAAAAAAAAATCTAAAATTTTTCCCTTCCCCCTTTATTTTTGTGATTTGGTGCCGATGGGAAAGAGTTTGCAGATAATACACTGGTACTTTCCTGATATTATGCATGTTAACCTCAAACATTTTCTGTCAATAACGGTCGACTCAGCATGTATTCGAAGAAAACTTTTAGTGAGGTTAGAAGTAAAAATTATTTTTAATGCTTTTCAAAATACTGTTAAACAAAAACTCAGATTGACCTTTTTTGCAACGGGATTTAGGCAATATAGCATTCGTTTTGTCAAGTCTGTTTTGGATTTCCCAAAACTAAACAAGAGCAAAAACTAACAAAAACAAATTTTTTTCGGACGGAAAAAGAATAATATTGAAATCCAAAACAAAAGAAATCCCCATTTTCTATACGACATATACGGCTATACGACATAGAAGTTATCAACAAGATTAGTGAAAATAAGCTGAATGATATTAGTTCATTGTCATGTTATTTCCTTATTATGATATTTTTTGTTGTAGGATTATGCAATACCAGCTCTTTACAGAAAATACAAAACAATACAATATTTTTTGTCGCGGAAGTTTAAAGCGTCTTATAATGTTTGTAGAGATATAAAGCATTATAAGATGTTTGAAAAAAAATACTGAAAAAATTAAGCATACTTTTTGTGTTTGGTTGATGGATAGAGAAGGACAAGGTCAAACATGTTGAATGCTGAGATTTGATGACTTGGTAAATAGTAGGGGTGGTATGGTCGCTTATTAGTGATTTTTATTTGATAGTTCCTTTTTGCTTTTTTTAGGCCTAGTTGGGGCAGTGATCTCCTGCACAAGCTTAGCTTCTGGATTTTGTTATTTTTGGTTGATGAATAAGCCCTAATTTAACTATAAAAAAAGAAAAAAGAAAAAAATTGTTTTTAATGTTTTCACTTTTATAAATTTAAGAAATTAAAAATTAATTAAGATTTTCATCATCAGCATATGTATATTAAACTGACGATGAACGTATATTTGATTTTTTTCAGTATAATGCAAGTTTTATTCTGGCTTTTAGAAAGCATAGGGGTTTTAAACCCTACTCATGTTAATTTCTGCTCGTTTTGAGTTTGACTCGGTTATTTATTGTAATTTCTGTTCGTTTTGGGTTTCATTTATTTATTGAGGTTGATTTGTGGAAGTTGTATGCCTGGTAGATTATTTAATTATATTTTTGTTCATTATTGATTTAATGGAGTTCTTTACTTCAAAAAACTTATTTCGTGGAATTTTTTTTAAAATTAATTTCTATTCGTTTCATATTGACATAGTCTTTTTCAGGGAAAAGAAATAAGAGTTTGTTGTCGGGGCATAATTACTTTAACAAGGAGCCATCCCCTTCGAATCCCAGTAAGATATGTAGGTGTTAGGCCATTCCATGGGAATCAGCAGGTGTTTACATTTGGTTGTAAGGTAATAGAGGATGACTCAATCTGGTATGAGTCACCAAGTGTTACATTGAAGGGGGGTGTTTAGTAATTGGAGTTGCAACTCATGTGTGACTTAGTGGATTTATCGAAAATAACTTAATGGTAGCGCACACGTAGGTATTGCGTAATGACAGCGCACATGTTGCGTAATGAAGGCGCTCACGTAGGTCTTGCGTAATGACGGCTCCAGGCGGAAGAATTTTATTAAGACATTTCAGGGTGTTTTTTCGTTTCAAGGCGTTTATTTTTCCTTTCAAAGCATTTTTTCTTCCTTTCAAGGCGTTCTTTTTCTTTCTATAAAGGCGTTTTTTTCTACAGTTCCTACGTAATGAGGAATATTTATGGATGACACATTCTCATCTGAACCGTATCTTCAGAGTCATGAGGGAACCCCCCGCTTTTAACTGAGGAGGACACACACGTGGACATTACATAATACTTTTTAAGACTTTATTTTCTTTCGGTGCATTTTTTCTTAAAGGATCATTATATTCTAATGATTTTTGTCCCTATTAGGACTCGAAAGACCAATTTCCATCCAATCGAACAGTGCCTTAATCAACTCGTCCATGAGACCCTTTCTAATATTCTGTACCGAGGAATAGTTCCTACATGACTTACTATAAAATAACAATCCTCTTGTTCCAAACGTTAAAATGACGTGTGTGTGTATCCCATGACTGCAATAATTGAGGCGAAAGGGGAAAATCGATTATTAGAGTTTGGCTATATTTCAAGTGCACCTGCTTGCCAAGTAATGCTTTTAGAAG
This sequence comes from Artemia sinica, assembly GCA_027921565.1. Taxonomy (NCBI): domain Eukaryota; kingdom Metazoa; phylum Arthropoda; class Branchiopoda; order Anostraca; family Artemiidae; genus Artemia; species Artemia sinica. The sequence goes on from JAPEVW010000342.1 coordinate 74,104, forward strand.
GGTATTATAAACCCGGACGTAGCAGATCTTCATTTCTTAACGATATGATACTAGCATTTTGGAGGGTCCTTCTTGGAGAATTTCAACAGACGTTTTCTTAGAAAATGATAATTTAGAGATAATTTTTGGAGAATGATCTAAGTTGGTCCAAGACAAACGAACACTGAATGGTTGACACACAGCACCCTCTAGCAGGCATTATTGCTCATATGGTATTTTTCGGGGCATTTTTGCAGCAAAAATATTCACTTATACAAGAATTGATCCTTTAAACTTAATGACAAAAAAAAACCAATAGCGTTTCTTCTTATGAATTCTAACAGTTGAGGCAAGTGTTGCACAATCTACCACCCCCCACGACACCCTCTGGGGGGTTTCGTGCGAAATTATCGCACATAAGGATCTTTCAACTGTTTTACACCAAAAAAAAAAATTGTAAACTAAAAAATGACCCTTGTTTTTTTTTTAAACGGAAACTTTGCATTTCATTTCTAGATTGCGATGTTTTATGGTAATTCCGAGCCTGTGACATTGAATGGTGGACACACATCACTCTCTATCAGGCATTATCGCATGTATGACATTTTTCGAGAACATTCTCCAGCAAAAATGTTCACTTATACAAGAATTGATCCTTTATATTTAATGAAAAAATACTCATTAGTGTTTCTTCTGATGACTCCTTACAATTCAGGTCAGCGTGGCACAATATACCACCCCAAAGACGCCCTCTGGGTGGGGGAAAATTATCACACAAAAGGGAACAGCGGGACTTGACACTTCATTGCTAGAATGTGATACTCCAAGGTAATTCACGCCACAGAGAATAAAAAAAAATTCTTGAACGAGCCTACACCTTATTTTCACTGGTTTTTATAAAAAATAACAGCATGATGGCACCCTGCAACACCCATCATCAGCATTTTAAGCGTTTTCTAACGTTTCAATACCCCCAATGGATAAATTTTCTGTTGCTATAATTCCCCGACAATTCCCAACCTGTGCCATACTATTACTGCTCTGCGACACCCTGTGACATCACATCATAACCTCCAAGACATTTTCAGGCATTTCTTGTTAAAAATTAACCCAAACACCGAACCTAACCACCGGGCGGACCCTAACAGCCAATTCAAGCAGGACCCAAGCATCCAATGGAAATACTTAGCGAGTATTTTCACCGAGGCTCGCCTAACCTGACCACCGGTGGACCCAAACAAGTAATTCAACCAGGGCCCTCCTAGCGACCAACTCCTACGGAGGGGGCCCTAACCTAACTATTGCAGGACCCTAGCAAGCAATTCGACCAAGGCCAAAGCATTGTTCATGAAACTTGTAGCGTGTTGATTTTTATTCGTGGAACTTGTCGCATGCCAATTTTTTGTTCATGAAACTTGTTGCATGCTGATTTTTTTCTTCCTGAAACTTTTTCTCCTCATGAAACTGATTTTATCCACGGAGCTTGTTGTATGCTGATTTTTTTTTGTTCGTGAAACTTGTCGCATGCCAATTTTTTGTTCATGAAACTTGTTGCATGCTGATTTTTTTCTTCCTGAAACTTTTTCTCCTCATGAAACTGATTTTATCCACGGAGCTTGTTGTATGCGGATTTTTTTGTTCGTGAAACTTGTTATATGTTGATTTTTCTCTTTGTAAAACTTGTACATCGATTTTTCTTCTCGCGAAACTGATTTTGTTTATGAAACTTTTTGCGCGCTGATTTTTGTTTATGAAACTTGTTGCGTGCTGATTTTTGTTCGGGAAATTTGTTGAATTTTTGTTTTTTTACTCTTCGTGCAATTTGCACATTGATTTTGATCCTCATGAAACTGATTTCGTTCACGGAACTTGTTGCGTGCTGATTTTTCGTTCGTGGAACATATTGCTGGCCAATTCTTGTTCGTCAAACTTGTTGCATGGTAATTTTTTTTCTTCGTGAAACTCGTACATTGATTTTTCTCCTCGTGAAACTGATTTTATTTAAGGAACATGTTGCATGCTGTTTTTCTCTTCGTGAAGAATGTACATTGATTTTTCTCTTCCTGAAACTGATATTGTTCATGGAACTTGTTGTGTGCTGAAGTCGTTCACGGAACTTGTTGCCTGCTCATTCTTTTTCCGTAAAGCTTATTGCATGTTTTTTCTCTATTCGTGAAACTTATACATTAGTTTTTCTCATCGTGAAAGTTATTTTGTTCTTACAACTCGTCACGTGCTGATTTTTATTCGTGGAACTTGCTATGTGCTGATTTTTGTTCGTGAAATTTCATGCATTTTAATTTTTCTCTTCGCGAAACTTTTACATTAATTTTTCTCCTCTTGAAACTGATTTTCTTCAAGGAATTTGTTACGCGCTGATTTTTGTTCATGGAACATGTTGCATACTGGTCTTTTGTCCGTGAAACTTGTTGCACGCTGATTTTTCTTTTCGTAAAACTTATACACTGATTTTGTTTCTCTTCGTGAAACGAATTTTGTTCATGGAGCTTCTTGTGTGCTGATTTTTTGTTCATTGAACATGTTGCGTTCTGAATTTTTGCTTGTGAAACTTTTTGCATTTTGATTTTTCTTTTCGTGTAACTTGTACATTTATCTTTCTCCTCGAGAAACTGATTTCGTTCTAGGAACTTATTGTGTGTTGATTTTTGGTTCCTGAAACTTTCTGCATGCTAATTATTGTACGTGAAACTTGTTGCATGTTGATTTTTCTCTTTGTGAAACTTGTACATTGATTTTTCTCCTCCTGAAACTGATTTTCTTCGTGGAACTTGTCGCGTGGTGATTTTTTATTCGTGAAACTTGTAGCATTCTGAATTTTGCCTGTGAAACATGTTATATGTTGAATTTTCTCTTCGTGGAAGTTGTTCATGATTTTACTCCTCGTGAAACCGTATTTTTTCATTGAAGTTGTCGCGTGCTGATTTGTGTTCGTGGAACTTGTTGAGTGCTGATTTTTGCTCATGAAACTAGTCGCATGTTGACTTTTCTCTTCGTTAAACTTGTGCATTGATTTTTCTCATCTTAAAACTGATTTTGTTGATGGAACTTGTTATGTAGTGTTTTATGTTCGTGGAATTTGTTGAGTGTTGATTTTTTGCTCATGAAACTTTTTGCACATTGATTTTTCTCTTAGTGAAACATGAACATTGATTTTCTCCTCGTGAAACTGATTTTCTTCATGGAACTTGTTGCGTGCTGATATTTTTGTTCTTGGAGCTTATTGTCACAGGTTGGTTTTCTTCGTGAAACTTGTGCATAGATTACAAGTTTCCTACACAAGCTAGGTTAGGTTAACTTAGTTTAGGTGAAAGGTCATCAAACCTAACTTAACCTAACCTAGCCTGTGTAGATTACGTTAGGTTAACCTACAAGAATATCATAATAAATTAACTCTTATGAAGAAAAATCAGCTTACAACAAGATCCATGAAAAGACTCAGTTTCGTGATGATATTAAATCCATGTGCAAGTTTCACGAAGAGAAAAAACAATATGCAACATGTCTTACGACCAAAGATCATCATGCTACAAGCTTCACAAATAAAAATGAGCATGAAACAAATTTTCTGAACAAAATCAGATCCGTGAGGAGAAAAAATCAATGTATAAGGTTCAGAAAGAAAAAAATTAGCAAGCAACAAGTTTCACGAACAAAAATCATTATGCAGCACGTTCCACGAACAAAAGATCAGCAAGCAACAAGTATCATGAAGAAAAAAAGTTTTACGATGAGAAAAAATAATTTATAACTTTTACGAAGAGAAAAATCAATATAAAAGTTCCATATTCAAAAATCAGCATGCAACAAGTTCCATGAACATATTCAAATTCGAGGAGAAAAAATCATTGTACAAGTTTCACGAAGATAAAAATTAGCATACAAAAATTTTCAACATCAATAATCAGCATGCAAACACCTTAAAAATAGTATACAACTTTTACGATGAGACAAAATCAATGTACAAGTTTCACGCAGAAAAAATCCACATGTGACAAGGTTCAAGAACAAAAATCAGCATGCAAAAGGTTTCACGAACGAAGAAAAATCAGCACGCAACAAGTTCAATGAAGAAAATCAGTTTCGCGAGGAGCAAAATCAATGTACATGTTTTAGGAAGAGAAAAATCAACTTGTAACACGTTTGAGGTACAAAAAATCAGCATTCAAGATGTTCCACGAGGAAAAAAATCTGCATGTAACAACTCCCTTGAACAAAATCAGTTTCATCAAGAGAAAAAATCAATGTACGAGTTTCACGAGGGAAAAAATCAACATGCAACAAGTTCAACGAACATAATCAGCATACAACAAGTTCCACGAACAAAAGTATGCATGCAACAAGTTCCTAGGACGAAATCAGTTTATCAATGAGAACAATTAATGTATAAGTTTCGCCAAGAGAAAAATCAACATGGGACAAGTTTGATCAGCCAAAACAAAATAAGCATGCAACAAGTTCCACGAAGAAAATAATACTCAGCATTCAATAAGTTCCATGAGTAAAATCAGTTTCGCGAGGCAAAAAATCAATGAACGAGTTTCACGAAGAGAAAAATCAACATGCGACTAGTTTCAGGAGTGAAAACAAGCACTCAACATATTCCACGAACATAATTCAGCAAGAGACAAGTTCCATGAAGAAAATCAGTTTCACGAGAAGAAAAAACCAATGTAAAAGTTTCACGAAGAGAAAAATCAACATATAACATGTTTCATGGACAAAAATCAGCATGTAACAGTTTCCTTGACTTAACTTAGTTGACTCAAGGCTCCTTCCGGGGGTTTGGGGTAGAGGACGATGAGACCAGGTGCCTCCAGGATGATCGATCGATTGCCAGGCTCGCAGCTTCTTCCACCGGGATGTGAGCTTGGGCGAGGAATTCATCGGCTTTGTCTTTCCACCTAGTGGGGGATGGGGTGTCCAAAAAAAAATAACATACGACAAGTTTTACGAACATACAACACCTCGCAACAGCACGCAACAAGTTCTACGAACAAAATAAGTTTTGCAAGGAGAAAAATCAATATACGATTTTCATGAAGACACAATCAACATGCGACTAGTTTCACGAGTGAAAATAAGCACTCAACAAGCTCCAAGAACATGCATCAGCACGCGACAAGTTCCATGAAGAAAAGAAGTTTCACGAGAAGAAAAAATCAATGTCTAAGTTTCACGAAGAGAAAAATCAACATATAACATGTTTCACGGACGAAAATCAGCACGTAACAAGTTCCTTGACTTGGCTTACTTGACTTGAGGCTCCTTCCGAGGGTTCGGCGTAGAGAACGATGAGACGAAGTGCCTCCAGGTTCACTTATCACTTGTCAGGCTCGCAGCTTCTTCCCCCGGGACGTGGGCTTTGGCAAGGAATTCATTGGCTTTGTCTTTCCCCCTAGGTTGGGGGGGGACATACTCTGTATCACTTCCATCCGTATAGGGTGGGGTCAAATTCGAATGCGACCCATGATGGAGCGTCACGTGACATGCGAAGGAGGTGGCCGTACCACTAAACATTAGGCTGGGCGAGCTGCGTCGAGAAAGGAGTTTGTGCCGTAGGAGACAGGAGGGTCTGGTTGCTAACAAAGTCTGTCCATTGAAGTCCCTCGGCTCTTCGGAGATGTTTCGTCTGTGCGACATCGACGGCGGTGAAGATAGATTTCGTAGCTGGGCACGTCTTCGCTCCATACAGCAGCATGGTGCTAACTGACGCAATGAAAATGCGTGTTTTGGTAAAGCGGCTTATGTTTGGCTTTCGCCAGATGCTGCTAAGCCTCCCAGCAAGTGCCGACGATTTGGCTATTCAAAATGTAAGCTCTTTTGTGATCAAGCCATCTTTCGACAGAATAGATCCCAGGTAAGTGAAGTCTTCAACCACATCTACTTGGTTGCTTCTGATGTTGACTTCCTTTACAGTAGAACGGGACGTGAGGGACTCAAGGAGCATAACATTGGTTTTCTGCCAGTTGATCTTCATTCCAGCTTTCGAGGCTTCTTCTGAGAGCACCTGGAGAGCTTTGGTGACCTTTTCGACGGTGTTCGCAACTAGCGCTATATCGTCGGTAAAGTCGGCATCAGAGAGTAGCCGGTCTCTGAACTGAAGACTGAACTTAAGGCGATTCGTCGTGCTGGCCATAACATGGTCTGTGACGCAGTTGAAAAGCTAGGGAGCGCTGGCGCAACCTTGCCGGACGCCAGTCTTCACCGAGAATGTGGGACTGCGTCTTCCATTGACTTGCATGCAGCTCTCCGTATCATCATACAGCTTTACAAAAAGTGAGCAATATTTCTTGGATAGACCCGTAGTTCTTAGTGTCGGCCAAAGTGAACGGCGATCAACAGAATCGAAGGCAGCCTTAAAGTCCACGAATGCGATGTGCACTTTTCGGTGGAACTCTCGCGTCTTCTCGATCAAATGGAGCATAGTGAAAATTAGCTCCGTGGTCGACCTGCCAGGCATGAAAACGGCTTGCTGGACTCTTTTACGCATTAGTATCTTTTTACGCAAAAAGGTGGAACACCTGTCCAGGAGTGACATTGCGAAGAATTTATCAGGAACGGAGAGAAGCGTGATCCCACAATAGTTGGAGCAGAAGTGATGGCTGCCCTTAAGTTTCCAGAGCGGAAATATGATACCAGCACGCCAGTCATTCAGTACGCTTTCCGTCGTCCATACAGCTGAGAAGATTATCTGGAGCCAAAGAATCATCGCTGCACCCCCGTACTTGAGGAGTTTTGCAGAAATACCACAGACGCCAGGGGATCGATTATTATTGAACCATTTTACAGCATTTCGGAACTCAGATGTGGTAAACGGTTGCAATACGAGGTCGGAAGTAGCCTTTGGGTGTGGCTCTGGCTGCTTCAATCAGACCTGTGTCAGGATGAGCAACTGCCTCGGCGTTCAGAAGCATTGAGAAGTGACTGCTCCAGGCGGAGAGTTGGCCTGCATCGTCATCCAGCATGCTTCCGTCAGCAGACAAAACACTGCTCACGGTGGATGTCTTTTTTTCCGTCAGCTCGTGGAAGTGTTTGTAAAGGGAGAAGGTGTCTCCTTAACTTGAAGTTGTAAGTCATGAACTGGGGTCATATTTGACCCCAGTGCCTGGAGTCAAAGGTTTTAATGGAATGGGTGGTTGTATAAACTTCAGATGGGGCTCATTTGATTTGAAATTGAAAGTTAAAGTATCCTTTTTCTGAGTCAGATGTGACTTGAGAGCAACCAGCCCCCCCCCTCCCCACGCTCATCACTCCCTCAAAGACATTCAATCAAAATTTCGAGATAGCAATTTTATTCAGTGTAGTTGAAGAGTCCGGAAATTATGTCTTTGAGGAAGCTACCCCCACCCCCACAAGGGTTGTAAGTTATGCCCCGGAGGCATATAATATTTTTATAGAAAGGGTGGTTGTATATACTTCGGAGGGACTCATTGGATTAGTAATCTGAATTTCTAGTGCCCTTTTTAAGAGCCAGAGTGATCAGAAGGCAGTTGTCACCCCTCCCCCCCCTCAACACGTCATGTTTTGCCGAAATACATCGAATAAAAAATTTTGAGCAATCAATTTATTCAAAATATTCCAAAGATCGTAAAACAAGGCTTTTGGGGCTGAAACAAACCACCAGAGCCTAAGGACGAGGTTTGTAAGTTATGCCGCGGGGCTTTTAAGGTTTTTATGGAAGGGATAGTTGATTAACTTTAGAAGGGGCTCATTTGGCTGAAAATTTGAAGTTCTAATTCTTTTTGAAGTGTCAAAAGTGATGGAGGCATTTAGACACCCCTCTCCCCGACAATCCCCGACGCTATCTCATAATTTCATTGAAATTATGAGATAGCGATTTTGTTCAAAACAGTCTAACATATAATAATGTCTCTAGGGGTGACACATCCCCCAGCGCTCTGGGGATAGGGTTTAAAGTTATGTCATGAGGGCATATAAGGTTTTTATGGAATGAGCGGTCGTATAAACTTCAGATGGGGTTTATTTGACTTGAAATTTGAAGTTATAATGCCCTTTTTAAGAGTCAAAGAGATTTGTGCGACCCCCCTCCCCACGCCCATCATTTCCCATGGTAAACATCCAAACAAAGTTTTGAGACATCAATTTTTTCAGCATTGTTCAAAGGCTCAGTAATTACGCGTAGCAATAGTTGTAGTAGCATTAGTAGCAGTAGGCTATGCAAATAGCACATTTTTTAAATATCTTCTTGAACACACAAAGAAGTTTCTAACTTAATACAATTAACTGGCCCTGAAGCATTGCTGATACGTCTTCTTGAGAACGTGTATGGGCACAGTGTGTTTCGATTTATTTCAATACAGCTACAATATTGCCCAAACTTTATGCCTTATTACTCTAAGGTTTAATAGTAGAAGTAATAGCATCAGTAATTATAGTAGAAGCAGCAAGAGTACAGTTAATAGTGGTAGTCTTAACATTAGTAGCAGTAGTAGTAGTAATAATAATAGTAGCTGTTATAGTAGTTGTAGGAGTAGAAGCAGTAGTATTATGATGCAAATTTTGTCTTCATGTTAGTTCAACACCACCACCACCCCCAACAACAAGCACTTTAAGTTTTAATTTCACACATGAAACTGTTTCTAAGATACTGCTGATATGCCCTTTTGACAACCTGCATACGGATGGCAGGTTGTCATCCGTACAACAGAAATATTCGCTGAAAATTTCACCTTCATACCTTCATAGGTTATGGATTTTGAACTAGCCAGAAGACACGGTGTGTATACATTTAATGCTGATTTTACTGCTACTTTAATTAACTTACTAATGGTATTAAGTAATAATTACTAATGGTAATAATTTACTAATTGTATTAAGTTGAAACTTTTAGGGAACGTTTAGAGGGAGCTTCAATTAAACGAACAAACTATATGCATGAAGGTGTTAAAAGGGTATATAAGGACAAAGGCAGCGATTTTCTATCATAGTCAGTAATATCATCGATATTTTAAAGGATCTGATTTGATTGAAAATTAAATTTCTAGGGCCCTCTTAAGAGTCAAAAGTTATTGAAGGACAATCAGCCCTCCTCTTTAGATCATAATTTTCCAGACACTTCCAATGAAAATTTGAAGACAGCCATTTTGTTCAACATAGCTGAACGGTCTAGTAACTATGTCTCTAGGGTTATTTGGTTGGTCAACCCCCCAAAATTATGTAATTTGCCCATTATGCTTAAAAACTAAATGCTGCTTTAAAATTAAATCAAAACGCACTGTTTGTGTGCTGGTTGCCAATAAGGCATCTCAGCAATATATGAAGAACAACTGAGGGTATTAAGCGCAAACTTTCGGTGCTACTTCTATTACTATTTCAGCTCTTAAAACTTTACAAAATCAAAAAAGTGTAAGTGTATCCAGGCTGTGAAAGAGCATAGATATAATTTTTGGGAATGGTATTAAGTTTTATTTATTAGGTCAACTAGAGGATGTACTATATTCAACACTAATATTTGCGTAATAGAACTATAGTAATGGAGGCATAATTACTTTAACAAGGGTCCACCCCCTTCGAATCCCAGTCCGGATACTTTTGTTAAGCTTGTAAGAGATATAGGTGTTAGGCCATTCCATGGGAGTCAGCAGGCGTTTACATTCGGTTGTAATGTAATAGAGGATGACGCAATCTTGTGTGAGTCAACAAGTAGCACATCACAGGTGGTGTTTAGTAGTTGGAGATGGAACTCATGCGTGACTTAGTAGATTTATCGGGAAAAACTTAATGGCAGCCCAAACGTGGATGTTGCGCAATTACTGTGCACATGTTGCGTAGTGACGGCGCACACCTGGGTGTTAAGTAATGACGATACCAGGCAGAGGATAAAACAAAATAAAAATCATAGGCAGCGCAATCGCGCTGCCTAAGTAAAGAACGATGTTGGCACAATGTATTGTTATTTTTTTTTCCATGCCAGGGAACTTCGTATCGAAGGAGTTGTCGTAGAAAACTTCAAAAGGGCTCATTCGATTGGAAATTGGAGAGGCTAGTGCCCTTTTTAATTGTCGAAAGTGATTGGAAGGTAACTAACAGCCCTTCCAGGCCCACCAATTCCCCAAACACATCCAATCAAAATTTTTAGGTAGCCATTTTGTTCAGCGTAGTTGATTTCCAGATAGAAAATTTGTTTTGGGGAGGACACTCCCCCACAACCCTCAGGCATGGGTTTTAAGTTATGCCCTGGGGGCATATAAGAACGATATTGGCACAATGTATTATTTTTTTTTCCTTTAGAGCAGGGTACTTCGTATCGAAGAAGTTGCCGTAGAAACTTCAAAAAAGGCTCATTCAATTGGAAATTTGAGTTGCTTGTGCCCTTTTTAATAGTCGAAAGTTATTAGAAGACAACTAACACCCCTTTCACGCCCACCATTTCCCAAAACACATCCAATCAAAGTTTTGAGATAGCCGTTTTGTTCAGCGTAGTTGATTTCCAGATAGAACTTATGTTTTTGAGGAGGACACTCCCCCACAGGGCAAGGGTTGTAAGTAAGTTTAAAAAATATAAATGTTTTTACTTTATAACTTTAATAAATCAAATAAAATTAACATTTTGATTACTAAATATCAGTATATGTATATTAAACTGACAATGCACATTCATTTGTATTTTTTTTCAGTAAAGTGCAAATTATGTTCTGGCCTTGGGAAGGCATAGGGGTTTTGAGCCCAATTCATGCTAATTTCTGGTCATTTTAAGCTTGACTCGGTTATTTATTTTAATTTTTGTTCGTTTTGGGTTTCACTTATTTATCGATGCTGATTTGTGTTAGTAGATTATTTGATTTTATTTTTGCTCATTTTTGGTTTAGTGGAGCTCTTTACTTTTCTTTGAATAACTTGTTTTGTAGAAAAAGTTTTTTTTTAATTAATTACTAATAAAAATCCAAGGATAGCCTACTATAAAAAATTTCAAACCTTAAAACAAAGCTTAACACCTAACCTTCACAACTAAAATTTGACGACCCTTTCCATGTGACGTTGAAAGGATAACTGAACAAAAAATTACAGTACTGAATGGGAATTCAATTTTTTAGTTTATACAGAGGATTTTTTAAAAGCTAAACGCTTTCCAGGTAAAAAATCGTCACAGATTAGGTTAGGTTGCAAAATGTGATTTTTTTTTTTAATAAAATCGATCAGAATTAATTAGTTCATTATAAATAGGGCTAATTCCATGTAAAAAGTGGCCAAAAAAGGTGAAAGGCTCGTACCCATTGGGAGGTCATTTATTTGGGTGACAAATTGAATATTGTACCGAAAATATAAGGAATATCTATTGCAAAACGCTTTCCAGGTAAAAAATCGTCACAGATTAGGTTAGGTTGCAAAATGTGATTTTTTTTATTTAAGAAAAAACGATCAGAATTAATTAGTTCACTTAAATAGATTTCTCCCGTGTCTCTATTGAGAGCTACCTTTCAGTGAATGTACTTTTTTTTTTTATCTCAGCTGCCTCCCTGAAAACTTGGATGAGACCTTTAAGAGGGGCAAAAATGGATTTGTTATCCAATAAAACGAAATGGTGCGGGTTGTGATACACATGTTGAGCCAAGGCGGAATCAAAAGTCTCAGGCCTTTGGCGTAGCTCCATAGCTATGTCAATTGACTAGGATTATCTGACTAGGAGGCGAACCCGGATATACGTATATACGTAATAATTTCTGTTCGTTTTAAGTTTTGATGTTGCTTCTTACTTTCAAATGAAAAACATGTTTTTTTTTTATTTAATTTCTGATCGTTTTTTTTTAATAATACTAGGAAATCCAGCGCCCCCTTCATAGCAATGTTCCTTCCATGAAAACTTCCTCTATGGAAAGATCCTCCAACGTAAGCCCCGACCACCCCCCCTCCCACTACCAGAAAAAATCCCTCCTGAAAACGGCTGTATACTTCCCAATAGCCAACTTTTATTTTCCATTCGAATGAGCCCTCCCGCGATATTCCAGGACCACTGGGTCAATATGATCACCCCTGGGAAAAAAAAAACAAAACAAACACGCATCCGTTATCTTTCTTCTGGTAACAAAATGCAATATTCCACATTTTTACAGATAGGAGCTTGAAACCTCTACAGTAGGGTTTTCTGATACACTTAATCTGATGGTGTGATTTTCATTAAGATTCTACGTCTTTAACGGGGTGTTTCCCCCTTTTTTGAAAATCAGGCAAATTTTCTCAGGTGCGTAAATTTATGGGTAGGTAAACTAAACTTGATGAAACTTATATATTTGAAATCAGCTTAAAATTTGATTCTTTTGATGTATCTATTGGTTTCAAATTCCAGTTTTTAGAGTTTCGGTTACTATTGAGCCGGGTCGCTCCTTACTTATAGTTCGTTACCGCGAACTGTTTGATACACAGTATTTTAAAAGCTAAACGCTTTCCAGGTAAAACATCATCACCGATTAGGTTAGGTTGCAAAATGTGATTTTTATTTAAGTAATAAGGATGAGAATTAATTAGTTCATTATAAATGGGGCTTAAATAGGTTTCTCTCCAGTGTCTCTATTGAGAGCTGCATTTCGGTGAATTTACTTTTTTTTTCACAACTGCCTCCCTGAAAACTTGGATGAGACCTTTAACAGGGGCAATAATGGAGGTATTATCGAATAAAAAGAAGTGGTGTGGGTTGTCATACACATTTTGAGCCAGGGCGGAATCAAAAGTCTCAGGCCTTTGGCATAGCTCCATAGCTTTGTTGATTGAGGACCTGTGTTCCAACAATCTCTCTCCCAATTTCTGGTGGGTTCTTCCAACATAGAAACAGCCGCAAGAACATGGAGCCCTATAAACACCTCTGCCAAATAGGGCTCGTTTTATCTTTGCCGCTGTTAAAATAGTTCTGAATTTCCTTAGAATTTTTGAAGGTGACATTCAAGTTATGTTTTTTTTTTTTTTTTGCAGCTTGTTACCTAATTTGGGAAAATAGGGCAAAACAGAAAAGACTTTCTTATCACCCGCTAAAGGGATGATATGAGTTGGAGGTTGTGGAGATTATGAATCTCTTTCTGCCTTCTTTTCTTTTTTTCTATGATAGATTTCAGTAAATTGATGGGATATCCATTGCAAAAAGAAATGTCCCTCAGATAATTCAGTTCTGGGATTATATGAGCTTTTGAACAAATTCTTATAATACGATCAACTAAAGATATAATTGCCCCTGTTTACACAAGTAGGGTGGTTAAAAGAGAAGTGCAAAAACCTATCATTATGTTTAGGTTTCTATAAATTGAATATTAAAGGCTAAGGGATTTATTGAAGATTAAGATGTCTAAAAAAGGCAGTTTATGATTATCTTCCAATTCCAAGGTGAACTGAAGGTTGGAATCCAAACTGTTAAGATGAGACAAAACAGTATTAAGTTCTATCTCTCCGTGATTCCATACAGAGATAACATCATCGACAAACCGGCCCCAGAACCGGTGTTTCAGAGGAAAAGTTTTCAAAGCGGAGGTTTAAGTAAATTCCATGTAAAAAGTGGTCAAAACAGGTGAAAATCTCGTACCCATTGGGAGGTCATTTATTTGGGTGAAAAATTGATTATTGTACCGAAAATATAAGGAATATCTATTGCAAAGGAGAACAAGTCACATAATGGTTTCAATATCTAGTGTTTTATAATCCATCCGGTCAGTATTACCTTCTAGTTTCTTTTGAAGAGCAAATTCACGTTTTTTAATTTTCAAACAGTTCGTGGTAACGAGCTGTAAGGAGCGACCCGGCTCAACAGTAACCGAAACTCTTAAAACCGGAATTTTGATACCAATAGACACATCAAAAGAATCAGATTTTTATGCTAATTTCAAATATATAAGTTTCATCAAGTTTAGTCCTACCCATCAAAAGTTACGTGCCTCGAATATTTGCCTGATTTTTGAAAAAAAGAGGAAACACCCCCTAAAAGTCATAGAACCTTAATGAAAATTGCACCATCAGATTCAGCGTATCAGAGAACCCTACTGCAGTGGTTTCATGCTCCTATCTTCTTCTTTTTCATAGCTTTGTGAGGTCTGTGGATCCAGTAGGAGGACCTCTATGAAATTCCAGGAAAACATTCACTGGTTGTGAAGTATTCTAGCCATATTCCAAAGAAAATCTGCTAGTTGACTACAGTCAGCATACTGCTAGTAATAATGACATCTTTCTAGGATCATAATCATCAATGTATTTATTGTGGCTTCCAAATCATGTGAGAGAGAGCAATTGATAAGAGCATTAAACGGTATGGGGATCTTCAAATGATGACAGTAATTTCTCAGTCTCCTCGAATCTTGATCCCTTGGGTTGCAGTCAAAGAGAACATGTTGTTGATTTTCCGAAGTCTGATGGCAGTTTCTGCATAGGGGTGTGTGGTGGACTCCCCATTTAAAAAGATAACTTCTTGTACTTACTTGTGGCGGGAATCAGGCGTTTTCACCTCGCCCGGCATCGATGATCTTGGAGACCTTCTTGGACCATGTTGAGCGATCTTCTGCCAGCTGCTCTGCAAAAGTAAGCCACTGAGTTGACCATCTGTGTCCGAACTTTCTGAATCCCCCGATAGGTTCAAGGTCTGATTTGGCCAGGTTCCACCAGTTTTTCCTCTGTCCTCCTTGCCGTCTCTTTCAGGAGCTAATAGGCTCGACTAGAAGTATTTGGCGAGGCAAGTATTCTGGCGGCTTCCGTAAAACATGGCCCAACCATTTCAAACGGCGTTCTTTAATAGTGAGCGCAACATCTCTCTGAATATTGCACATTCGACGTAGATCCGCGCTGGAGATACGGTCACACAGCTGTATTCTGAGAATTCTTCGCAGACAGGTATGCTCAAACACCTTCAGCGTATTCTCATGCTGTAGTTTTACCGACCATGTTTCGCATCCGTAAAGGAGAACGGTGCGGACTAGTGCCATGTAGATTCGAACTTTTGTTCGGACACTGACTTCGCGGCGATTCCATAAGGGTTTCCGAAGGGAGGCAAAGACTGTCTGCGCTTTCTGTATTCTCTGTTGGATATCAGCGTCGGAGGATCCGTCAATACATATTTGGGAGCCTAAGTATGTGAAACAGTTGACTTTTTCCAGCTGAACTTGGTTGACAGTTAGTGTGAATGGTCCTGTGTCGTGGTTAATAGCCATGAATTTCGTTTTCTCTGTGCTGACTTTCAAGCCGATCAGGTCTGCCCAGGCCACCACGTTGTCAAGCATGTTTTGAGCTTCTACGGGTTCTGACAGGAGGCCAACATCATCCGCATAATCGAGGTCAGTCAGTGAAAGATTCTGTCCGATCTGAACTCCTGGATAGGACGACAGTGCATTTTCAAGCACCCAATCGACGCAATAATTGAACAGAGTCGGAGAGAGGATACACCCTTGTTTTACTCCGAACTCAACCAGGAATTCTTCAGTTTCTTCACCATAGACTCGAACTCGGCTCACTGACGCGTCATAGTATGCCTTCATCAGTTCAACAAACTTCAGCGGCATTCCGTCATTCTCTAGGATCTTCCAAAGTTTCTGGCGAGTGACAGAGTCGAAGGCGGCAATGAAGTCGAGGAACATCAAGATCAGAGGTAGATTGTACCTTTCAAACTGCTGGATAATGAGGCGAAAAAACGAAGATATTATCAGTACAGCCTCTACCTGGCCGAAAGCCGGCTTGATTTTCTCGGGTTCTTTCCTCCCTTGCCCCTTTGAAGCGGTTCAAGAGTATAATCCCGAATATTTTGACCGCAATGTCTATAAGACTTATTCCGCGGTAATTTTTGCATTCGGTTTTATCTCCTTTCTTATAGAAGGGGAGAATGACTGATGTCTTCCAATCTTTTGGGAAAGAATTGGTCCTCCACACTTCTTCGAGAATGCCATGGAGCTGTTCAGCAGTGACCTCAGGGCATTGTTTGTACACTTCCGGGGGGAGGCCGTCTTCACCTGGGGCTTTGTGGTTCTTCAGGGTCTTGATCGCTTTTAGTATTTCGGCTCTGGTCGGTGTATCCAGCTCGACGTCGTAGGGTTCTTTAGAAACGGCAGGTGGGAAAGCATCAGGGGCGGATGATAGGGATGGGTTTAGGAGGATCTGAAAGTGATCCTTCCATCTTGCTAAGCGCTCCTTCTGACAACTGATGATTTTTCCTGATCTGTCTTTGACTATTTCTGAGACAGCAGCTTTCTTACCAACGGACTCTTTCAGGATCTGGTAAAGCTTGCGGGTATCATGTGAGCGTGCTGCTTTCTCTAACGACACGGTAGCATCTTCCCACATTTGGCGGCGGTCCAGACGAACAGAGCGTTTTACCTGTCTGCGCAGCTCTTTTGTTTCTTCTTTAGGGCCGCTCATCTTTTGTCTTCGCTCACCGACTATTGACAGGGTCCTAGCGGTAATCCAGTGCTGTCGTTTGATTTTTGCCCGGCCTAGGATCTCATCAGCAGTCTCTGTCATCACTGTTTTAAAGGTCTCCCATCTCTTCTCGGGGGTTGGGTTTTCATCAGAACTGAGGGCGTCAAATCGGTTAGTCAGTTCCAAATTGAGGGCCTGCCGAACTTCTTTGTCTTGGAGCTTACCGATGTCGAATCCGGCCTTGGGTTTGTTTTTCCTCCGAGTTGCAAGACGTAGCAAAATTTTTGCAGCAACAAGCCTGTGGTCAGACCCAGACTGCGAGCCTGTGTCCGCGCCGTTGTAAGAGCGAGAGTCCTGTACGGAGCTTCTCCAGCGCTGGCGTACGAGAATGAAGTCTATTTGAGCCTTAGTGACACCGTCATTTGAATGCCAAGTTAAAAGGTGGCTAGGTTTGTGCTGAAATATGGTATTGGTGACAACAAGGTGGTTCATCAAGGCGTAGTTTAACAACCTTTGCCCATTCTCGCATCTGTGACCTTGTCCAAATTTTCCCAGGACTTGTCTTGTGGTTTGGTCAGAGGGACCAACTCTTGCGTTGAAGTCTCCAGCAACAATCAAGTAATCACGTGCGGCAACAGAAGAAGACAGCTGCTGTAGCTCGCCGTAGAAATCATCCTTGGTCGTATCAGCAGCGTCACGGGTGGGGGCATAGGTAGAAATTATCGACACATTTGCGGGGTTTCCTTTTAGTCTGATTCTGGCAAGTCTACAGGAGACTGGTTCCCATTCTAGGAGAGCATTTCTGGTTCTTTGGTTCATGATGAAACCAACTCCGTGGAGTCCCGAATTATCCTCTACTCCGGAGTAGAAAAAATGGAATTGATGTAGCGTTTCAGGAGCTGTAATAACTATGGAGCCAGAACCTGAAATTCTGGTCTCGGATATGCAAAGTATGTCTATGTTGTACTTCTCCATCTCATGGACAAGAAAAACTTGCGTGGCTTCTTGTTTGACGGATCTTACATTCCAGCATCCCACATTTATTTAGATTTTGCCTGTTTAATGACTGTAGTGGGTTTTCCTAAATTTATGGCATGAAAAGGATTTTTCGACTTCGCCGCCATATTCGAAGTCGCGTCGCCTGCCGGGAACGCCGTAGTATGGTTGGCTTGTTTACTTCTCGACACCCGCGCCAATACAGGGGCCGCGTCGCTTGCCGGGGACGCCGTAGCCGTTACAACTTTTCTTCTAGGTCTCAGATCCATCGATGTTTCTTGGGAATAGAGTTGACCGCAAGGTCCCCAGTCTTGCGGGTCACCCGGAGCGCGTTGGCCACCAAATCGCTCGGCGTGGAGCTCAGTGGTGTTTACACCCTTCCACCGCTTTGAGGTGCGCTGACGGATTTCCTCTGCTGCCAAGGGACGGAAGATCGAGCCTCATTGCCTGTAACTACCATCACTGCCATGGAGGTATACAAGCTTAGCTTGACCTTTAATTCCCACCTGGAATCAGCAAGGGCTTCAGGAAGGGCTGAAACATTAAGTAAAATAGTTCCAGCTTTTAGTTATAGTAAAGCATATTAAAGTCCTTAGATTTGAAAGGACGATGCACAAAACGTTGGTGAGCAATTTTTGTTCGGGCTCTAGCGACCTCTCTAAAATTGAATGTCCTTAATTTTCGTGGGGGAGTGATATATGCTGCCTTATTTGCAAAATTATCTGCCATTTCATTATATTTAATTTCTGTATGGCTTCAAATATGAAGAAATGATATGAAATACCCAGTTTAAAATAGATAATTGATTTTTTCGCGTATCCCTTTCGGGTCAAGGTCATCAGCCTGATAATTTATTTTCCTAAGAAGATGCTTTGAAGAAAGCGAATCTGACAGGAACAGAATGTTCCTTGAAGGGGTCTTCAGATCAATTAAGGCATCTAATGTAAGTCGTACTGCATATAATTCAGCCGAAAGAACTGATGAATTACTTGGAAGGGGGGCAAAAATATTCAAATTTAAGTTCGGGATGCGGGCAGCTGCCCCAGCCTTAGAATCTTTAACGGAACCGTCCGTGTATACATGTACTTAATTGGGAAAACGGGAATTCACGCAATTTTCAAAGATTATATTAACCTCTTGGGCTGAATAGCATGATTTATTTTTTGGTAGCATGCCCGTAAGCCACTAAACATGGGCCATCTCCCATGGTGGGGAAATCACAAAGGGAAAGGAGGCCATCACCTGAGAAGACCACTCTGGAAACTCCTTGAAATAGAGATTCCAGGAAGATGATACTGAGCTCATAGAGTGTGGTTTAATAAATGTTTTCTTATATATAAAATGCTGATTACCATATGTTTATACTCTGGTAAAATACCGTCTTCTTTGAAGCAACGCTCTTTCCTGTAGAGGGGTGATCCCTGATAGTTTTCTTAATTTAAGAATTGGTGTGTGCTTATGAAGTCCCATAGCAATACGAACTGTAAAGTTTTGTAGTGACTCCAGTGTCTTAAACATACTTGAAGAACTATTAGCAAAAAAACTAGATCCCATATTCTATATTTGCTCTAACATAAACTTTATAAAAATCAATCATTGTTTTAGGTGATGAACCCCATTTGGAGTTAGCAAGCCATTTTAGGAGAGCCAGTCTCTGGATAATGTTACTCCTGAAAGATTTGATGTGATCCTGCCATCTTAATTTGGAATCAAAAACAATTTATTTGACGATTCGTAATTTAGGGGGTAGCCATTCAAAGCTATATTTGGTATAGATGTATGTTTTGCCTAGTGAAAAGAATTGCTTTGGTTTTAGAAGTGGAGATAGATAGACCTAATGCTTCTGAGAAGCAACAGATTATGTTAACTTCTTGTTGAAGATCTCAGACTAATTCAAGGACATTTCTGCCTGATTTCCATATTACTAGGTCATCTGCATAAAGCCCAAACGATGCCTGGTGTAATTGGAACTCAGATATATATAGATTAAACAGAAGAGGACTAAGGATTGCTCCTTGGGGTAAACCTTCTCTAATAGGGTATTTATGGCTCATGGAATTACCAATCTGCACAGCAAACATTCTGTTCTTAAGAAAATCATCAATGAGGGCCACAACTCCAAAAGAACAGTCAAGATTTATTAGCACCTGTAATAATTTCTTGTGAATGACACTACCATAGGCATCAATCCAATCGAAAAGTACGGCAATGGTTGAATGTCCTTGATTAAAGGAAGTTGAAATATCATGCTCTAGGCAAGCAATATTGTCCTTTGAGCAGCGTCACGAAAAAAAAAGTAAATTCACCGAAATGCAGCTCTCAATAGAGACACTGGAGAAACCTATTTAAGCCCCATTTATAATGAACTAATTAATTCTCATCCTTATTACTTAAATAAAAAATCACATTTTGCAACCTAACCTAATCGGTGATGATGTTTTACCTGGAAAGCGTTTAGCTTTTAAAAATACTGTGTATCAAACAGTTCGCGGTAACGAACTATAAGTAAGGAGCGACCCGGCTCAATAGTAACCGAAACTCTAAAAACTGGAATTTTGAAACCAATAGATACATCAAAAGAATCAAATTTTTAAGCTGATTTCAAATATATAAGTTTCATCAAGTTTAGTTTACCTACCCATAAAATTTACGCGCCTGAGAAAATTTGCCTGATTTTCAAAAAAGGGGGAAACACCCCGTTAAAGATGTAGAATCTTAATGAAAATCACACCATCAGATTAAGTGTATCAGAAAATCCTACTGTAGAGGTTTCAAGCTCCTATCTGTAAAAATGTGGAATATTGCATTTTGTTACCAGAAGAAAGATAACGGATGCGTGCTTATTTGTTTTTTTTTTTGTTTTTTTTTTTCCCAGGGGTGATCATATCGACCCAGTGGTCCTGGAATATCGCGGGAGGGCTCATTCGAATGGAAAATAAAAGTTGGCTATTGGAAGTATACAGCCGTTTTCAGGAGGGATTTTTTCTGGTAGTGGGAGGGGGGGTGGTCGGGCTTACGTTGGAGGATCTTTCCATGGAGAAAGTTTTCATGGGAAGGAACATTGCTATGAAGGGGGCGCTGGATTTCCTAGTATTATTAAAAAAAACGATCAGAAATTAAATAAAAAAAAACATGTTTTTCATTTGAAAGTAAGAAGCAACATCAAAACTTAAAACGAACAGAAATTATTACGTATATACGTATATCCGGGTTCGCCTCCTAGTCAGATAATCCTAGTCAATTGACATAGCTATGGAGCTACGCCAAAGGCCTGAGACTTTTGATTCCGCCTTGGCTCAACATGTGTATCACAACCCGCATCATTTCGTTTTATTGGATAACAAATCCATTTTTGCCCCTCTTAAAGGTCTCATCCAAGTTTTCAGGGAGGCAGCTGAGATAAAAAAAAAGTACATTCACTGAAAGGTAGCTCTCAATAGAGACACAGGAGAAATCTATTTAAGTGAACTAATTAATTCTGATCGTTTTTTCTTAAATAAAAAAGATCATATTTTGCAACCTAAAATAATCTGTGATGATGTTTTACCTGGAAAGCGTTTTGCAATAGATATTCCTTATATTTTCGGTACAATATTCAATTTGTCACCCAAATAAATGACCTCCCAATGGGTACGAGCCTTTCACCTTTTTTGGCCACTTTTTACATGGAATTAGCCCTATTTATAATGAACTAATTAATTCTGATCGATTTTATTAAAAAAAAAAAAATCACATTTTGCAACCTAACCTAATCTGTGACGATTTTTTACCTGGAAAGCGTTTAGCTTTTAAAAATCCTCTGTATAAACTAAAAATTGAATTCCCATTCAGTACTGTAATTTTTTGTTCAGTTATCCTTTCAACGTCACATGGAAAGGGTCGTCAAATTTTAGTTGTGAAGGTTAGGTGTTAAGCTTTGTTTTAAGGTTTGAAATTTTTTATAGTAGGCTATCCTTGGATTTTTATTAGTAATTAATTAAAAAAAAACTTTTTCTACAAAACAAGTTATTCAAAGAAAAGTAAAGAGCTCCACTAAACCAAAAATGAGCAAAAATAAAATCAAATAATCTACTAACACAAATCAGCATCGATAAATAAGTGAAACCCAAAACGAACAAAAATTAAAATAAATAACCGAGTCAAGCTTAAAATGACCAGAAATTAGCATGAATTGGGCTCAAAACCCCTATGCCTTCCCAAGGCCAGAACATAATTTGCACTTTACTGAAAAAAAATACAAATGAATGTGCATTGTCAGTTTAATATACATATACTGATATTTAGTAATCAAAATGTTAATTTTATTTGATTTATTAAAGTTATAAAGTAAAAACATTTATATTTTTTAAACTTACTTACAACCCTTGCCCTGTGGGGGAGTGTCCTCCTCAAAAACATAAGTTCTATCTGGAAATCAACTACGCTGAACAAAACGGCTATCTCAAAACTTTGATTGGATGTGTTTTGGGAAATGGTGGGCGTGAAAGGGGTGTTAGTTGTCTTCTAATAACTTTCGACTATTAAAAAGGGCACAAGCAACTCAAATTTCCAATTGAATGAGCCCTTTTTGAAGTTTCTACGGCAACTTCTTCGATACGAAGTACCCTGCTCTAAAGGAAAAAAAAATAATACATTGTGCCAATATCGTTCTTATATGCCCCCAGGGCATAACTTAAAACCCATGCCCTGAGGGTTGTGGGGGAGTGTCCTCCCCAAAAACAAATTTTCTATCTGGAAATCAACTACGCTGAACAAAATGGCTACCTAAAAATTTTGATTGGATGTGTTTGGGGAATTGGTGGGCCTGGAAGGGCTGTTAGTTACCTTCCAATCACTTTCGACAATTAAAAAGGGCACTAGCCTCTCCAATTTCCAATCGAATGAGCCCTTTTGAAGTTTCTACGACAACTCCTTCGATACGAAGTTCCCTGGCATGGAAAAAAAAAAAAAAAAAATAACAATACATTGTGCCAACATCGTTCTTTACTTAGGCAGCACGATTGCGCTGCCTATGATTTTTATTTTGTTTTATCCTCTGCCTGGTATCGTCATTACTTAACACCCAGGTGTGCGCCGTCACTACGCAACATGTGCACAGTAATTGCGCAACATCCACGTTTGGGCTGCCATTAAGTTTTTCCCGATAAATCTACTAAGTCACGCATGAGTTCCATCTCCAACTACTAAACACCACCTGTGATGTGCTACTTGTTGACTCACACAAGATTGCGTCATCCTCTATTACATTACAACCGAATGTAAACGCCTGCTGACTCCCATGGAATGGCCTAACACCTATATCTCTTACAAGCTTAACAAAAGTATCCGGACTGGGATTCGAAGGGGGTGGACCCTTGTTAAAGTAATTATGCCTCCATTACTATAGTTCTATTTTTTCCGTTTTTATAAGAATTTATGGTTTAAAAATCATGACGCAAATATTAGTGTTGAATATAGTACATCCTCTAGTTGACCTAATAAATAAAACTTAATACCATTCCCAAAAATTATATCTATGCTCTTTCACAGCCTGGATTCACTTACACTTTTTTGATTTTGTAAAGTTTTAAGAGCTGAAATAGTAATAGAAGTAGCACCGAAAGTTTGCGCTTAATACCCTCAGTTGTTCTTCATATATTGCTGAGATGCCTTATTGGCAACCAGCACACAAACAGTGCGTTTTGATTTAATTTTAAAGCAGCATTTAGTTTTTAAGCATAATGGGCAAATTACAT
Source organism: Artemia sinica (assembly GCA_027921565.1). NCBI lineage: Eukaryota > Metazoa > Arthropoda > Branchiopoda > Anostraca > Artemiidae > Artemia > Artemia sinica. Next base: position 97,170 of record JAPEVW010000342.1, read on the forward strand.
AATTTTGGGGGGTTGACCAACCAAATAACCCTAGAGACATAGTTACTAGACCGTTCAGCTATGTTGAACAAAATGGCTGTCTTAAAATTTTCATTGGAAGTGTCTGGAAAATTATGATCTGAAGAGGAGGGCTGATTGTCCTTCAATAACTTTTGACTCTTAAGAGGGCCCTAGAAATTTAATTTTCAATCAAATCAGATCCTTTAAAATATCGATGATATTACTGACTATGATAGAAAATCGCTGCCTTTGTCCTTATATACCCTTTTAACACCTTCATGCATATAGTTTGTTCGTTTAATTGAAGCTCCCTCTAAACGTTCCCTAAAAGTTTCAACTTAATACAATTAGTAAATTATTACCATTAGTAATTATTACTTAATACCATTAGTAAGTTAATTAAAGTAGCCGTAAAATCAGCATTAAATGTATACACACCGTGTCTTCTGGCTAGTTCAAAATCCATAACCTATGAAGGTATGAAGGTGAAATTTTCAGCGAACATTCCTGTTGTACGGATGACAACCTGCCATCCGTATGCAGGTTGTCAAAAGGGCATATCAACAGTATCTTAGAAACAGTTTCGTGTGTGAAATTAAAACTTAAAGTGCTTGTTGTTGGGGGTGGTGGTGGTGTTGAACTAACATGAAGACAAAATTTGCATCATAATACTACTGCTTCTACTCCTACAACTACTATAACAGCTACTATTATTATTACTACTACTACTGCTACTAATGCTAAGACTACCACTATTAACTGTACTCTTGCTGCTTCTACTATAATTACTGATGCTATTACTTCTACTATTAAACCTTAGAGTAATAAGGCATAAAGTTTGGGCAATATTGTAGCTGTATTGAAATAAATCGAAAACACACTGTGCCCATACACGTTCTCAAGAAGACGTATCAGCAATGCTTCAGGGCCAGTTAATAGTATTAAGTTAGAAACTTCTTTGTGTGTTCAAGAAGATATTTAAAAAATGTGCTATTTGCATAGCCTACTGCTACTAATGCTACTACAACTATTGCTACGCGTAATTACTGAGCCTTTGAACAATGCTGAAAAATTGATGTCTCAAAACTTTGTTTGGATGTTTACCATGGGAAATGATGGGCGTGGGGAGGGGGGGTCGCACAAATCTCTCTGACTCTTAAAAAGGGCATTATAACTTCAAATTTCAAGTCAATTAAACCCCATCTGAAGTTTATACGACCGCTCATTCCTAAAAACCTTATATGCCCTCATGACATAACTTTAAACCCTATCCCCAGAGCGCTGGGGGATGTGTCACCCCTAGAGACATTATTATATGTTAGACTGTTTTGAACAAAATCGCTATCTCATAATTTCAATGAAATTATGAGATAGCGTCGGGGATTGTCGGGGAGAGGGGTGTCTAAATGCCCTCCATCACTTTTGACACTTCAAAAAGAATTAGAACTTCAAATTTTCAGCCAAATGAGCCCCTTCTAAAGTTAATCAACTATCCCTTCCATAAAAACCTTAAAAGCCCCGCGGCATAACTTACAAACCTCGTCCTTAGGCTCTGGTGGTTTGTTTCAGCCCCAAAAGCCTTGTTTTACGATCTTTGGAATATTTTGAATAAATTGATTGCTCAAAATTTTTTATTCGATGTATTTCGGCAAAACATGACGTGTTGAGGGGGGAGGGGTGACAACTGCCTTTTGATCACTCTGGCTCTTAAAAAGGGCACTAAAAATTCAGATTACTAATCCAATGAGTCCCCTCCGAAGTATATACAACCACCCTTTCTATAAAAATATTATATGCCTCCGGGGCATAACTTACAACCCTTGTGGGGGTGGGGGTAGCTTCCTCAAAGACATAATTTCCGGACTCTTCAACTACACTGAATAAAATTGCTATCTCGAAATTTTGATTGAATGTCTTTGAGGGAGTGATGAGCGTGGGGAGGGGGGGGGCTGGTTGCTCTCAAGTCACATCTGACTCAGAAAAAGGATACTTTAACTTTCAATTTCAAATCAAATGAGCCCCATCTGAAGTTTATACAACCACCCATTCCATTAAAACCTTTGACGCCAGGCACTGGGGTCAAATATGACCCCAGTTCATGACTTACAACCCTATCCACAGGGCACTGGGGGGTTGTGTCAACCCTAAAGTCATTGTTATAGTTGTTTCGACTATTTGAGCAAAATTGCTATTTAACAATTTTAATCAGATTTGTTTGGTGAAGAGGGGTAGTCGGGAGGGGGGCTAGCTGCACCCATCACTTTTGACTCTTAAAAAGGAACCAGAACTTCCAGTTTTTAACCAAATGAGTCTCCTATAATAAAGTTTATACAACTATCCCTTCCATAAAAATCTTAACTAGCCCCTGGGCGTAACCTAAAACCCTTGCCCTAGGCTCTGGGTTTCTTTTTCAACCCCAAAAGCTTTGTTATATGATATTTAGACTATTTAAATAAAATGGCTATCTCGAAATTTCTGTTAGATGCATTTCGGCACAATACGACGTTTGTGTGTGTGTTTATGTGTGTGTGTGTGTGTGTGGGGGGGGGGGGGGGGGTAGCTTCCCTCCGATCACTTTGACTCTTAAAAATAGCAGTAGAGCTTCTGATTACCAATCCAATGAACTCCCTTCGAACTTTATGTGACCAGGCTTTCTATAAAAACCTTATATGCCCCCAGGGCATAACTTACAACCCTTGCCTGAGGGCTGGGAGATTATTTTATCCTCAAAAGTACAATTTCGGAACCTTACAAATACGTTGAACAAAATGGCTATCTCAAGATTTTGATTCGAAGTGTTTGGGGAAATGATGGACCTGGGGGGGGGGTCTTTTGCCCTCTGATCACTTTCAACTAATAAAAAGGCACTAGTCCTCTTGATTTCCAATCGAATGAGCCCTTTTTGAAGTTTCTACGACAACGCTTTCTATAAAAATCTTACATGTCCCAAGGGTGTAACTTACAAACCTTGTCCTGAGGGCTGTGGGGGGGAGGGGCTAATCATCAAAGACATTATTTCCAGACCTTTCAACAACGTTGAACAAAATGAATATATCAAAATACTGATCGGAATTCTTTGGGGAAATAATTGGCTTGAGTGGAAGATTCTCCCTTCGATTACTTTCGACTACTAAAAAAAGCAGTAGCCCTCTCAATTTCCAATCTAATGAGCCCTTTTTGAAGTTTCTACGAAAACTCTTTCTATAAGAACCTTATATGACCCCAGGGCATAATTCACAAATTTAGCCCTGAGGGCTGTGGGGGGGAGGGGAGGGTGTCATCCTTAAAGACATAATTTTCGAACCCTTCAACTACGTTGAACAAAATGGCTATATCAAAATGTTGATCGGAAGTGTTTGGGGAAATGAAAGGCATTGAATGAACCCTTTTGAATTTTCTACCACAACGCTTTCTATAAAACCTTATATGCCCCCGGGGCATAACTTACAACCTTTGTCCTGATGGTTCTAGGGGGGGGGAGGGTTGTCGTTCTCAAAGACATATTTTCCGGACCTTTCAACCACCTTGAACAAAATGGCTATCTCAAGATTTTGACTGGATTTGTTTTGGGGGAAAAATGGGCGTGGAAGGGAAGTTAGTTGCCCTCCAATCACTTTCGACTATTTAAAACGGCAATAGTTCTCTCCGTTTCCAATCGAATGAGCCCTTTTTGAAGTTTCTACGACAGCATTTTCTATAAAAAAAAGTCTATATGGCTCCAGGGCATAACTTACAACCCTTGCCCTGAGGGGTGTAAGGGGGGGTCATCCTCAAATACATAATTTCCAGATTTTTCAAATACGTTGAACAAAATGGCTGTCGCAAAGTTTGGATTGGATGTGTTTGGGGAAATGGTGGCCGTGATAGGGGGGTTAGTTTCCCTCCAATCACTTTTGACTATTAAAAAGGGCACTAGCCTCTTCAATTTCCGATGCCCCGGTCTAAAAAAAATAAAAAATAAAAATACATTGTGCCAACACCGTTCTTTACTTAGGCAGCGCTATTGCGCTGCCTATTATTATATGGCTAGTGAGTTTTCTTGTAAGTCAGACTGCCGTTTCTGTACACTGCAAAACCTAATGTCTTATCCGTAAGCTACCCAACCCTACAAATAATCCGGAAGTTCTCCATTTCGAGTTACTTTAAATTGGGTTTCTACTCATAGAATATTTGGACCGTAGAAAATATAGTACTTTAGAATGTTTCTTTCAACAAAAAATATAGCAAGTTATGATACTTTTCTATGGTTTGATTTCCCTTAATTTGGCTCGACTTCTGAAAAAGGAGCAAAATCCAATGAATGGCATTGTTTTCCATTTTAAAATGGATATTTTATGATTATTGTGTTGACACGTTCGAAGCAAAGCTGTCTATATTATGTTAGGATTATAAAATAACTCCAGAATTCCTATCATCACCTGAGCTCCGTTCTATTGAGAGAATTAACTGGATTTTCAGAATTAATACTATGTACAGCCTTAAATTTTCTATTATTGCTTTTGGTGCTATAACTCGCGAGATCAATGAGGTGCCTTGTAAACCAGTGTGTTATTTTTGTATGGTGCAAAATGACTTGTGTTTTCAGTAATGTGTTAGTTTCACAAAATCCTCAAATACATAGATAAATATGGGAAAGGGAAGGGTGAGATCGAAGGTGGATCCTTATTTTTACCCTTATTGACCGCAATGGGAAAGATGATTAATTAATTTGTGGGTTTTCGTAAGTAATCAAAGGGATTGAGGGGGGAAACTTTGTAGGGGTAGTCTGAAAGGAAGAAATGAGTGAATAGTATATGAAACAATACAAATTTTATGGGGACAAAGAAGATGAGAAGGCTTTCCTTTCATTTCCTTTGATTTACTTATCATGTTTAGATTTATTGGTACAATTTTGGTTTTAAATTTTGCGCTCTTGTGAATCTCTTGTATTGACCACGACCTATAAAGACTTTGAGTATTAATAAATATCATACCACTAGTCATTTTATTAGCACTAGTCTCACTGGCGTGTGTTTGATTCGTCTTAAGCTTAATTTTCGCTTTTTTCGCTCTTTTAAGCTTAATTTCGTTTCTCATCGGATAAAATTTTGAGAGAAATTAAGGATTATCCACAGATTTAGTAAGTACAACTTATCCGTCAAATAATAGTACAGAGATATTCTTTTCGCCTTACATCGTAGAGGTCTATCCTTTTTCAAGGCGATCAGATAAATTATTTGTAAAATAAATAATAGTCTAGGAGACAATGCGCTCTCTTTTTATAACACTTTTCTTTCATTTTGGAATTATGCAAAGTTGTCCCCCTTCTACCTATGGTCCCGTCAATCCCTGTGATTCCAATATTCATAATTGCAACAAGATGTAAAACCAAAGGTGGTAGCCTGATTTCCACCAGACAACAACTTAGTATCGAATACTTTTTGAATAATCATTGCAAGTTAAATGGTTTTATCATTTGTATATTTTTCAAAGAGGCAGGGGTTTGCCGCATCTATACCTTTTATTTGGGGGACTGTATCAGTACTATACTTGCTTAGATAGGCGATGAGGACAAATCCTTTACCACTAAGAGGAAAATCTATTACTCATCACTTTCATATAAATACCTGAAAAAGGGTACTGGTATTAGGGGATACAACCCAGGAACAAGATTTGCCTTATATATTCCTATAAAATCCAAAGTTGTGGTTTGAAAGATTAGCTTGGTGTCTCAGACCCTCCTCTACGATAAATTTGTCTTTAGGAGTGCTTGATCGAGGGTATTTTTCATTTTGAAGCATTGCTATGGGAAAGATAAACTATTATATGCTGACGAGTGGGGGAGTTTGAGCCTGCCTTTCCCTTATCTTAGGTGTAATAAAATTAAATGAAAAGATGTTCACCTTTGACGTCGAGCTTTTCTTAATGAAGGTAGAGAGCAGCGGAAATACCTGAAAATAAACATAAATACCTTATTTAGGAGGATTTGGTGGCTGCTACCATCTAAAGCCTCCGCTATTTACTCTAAAGTTCAATACTTTATGAATATTGAAATATATCCATATCACACATATATCGATAATACATACACAAGAGAAAAAAGTACTTAGACCCCTTCCTGTGCCCCCTCTCCCCAGTCAAAAATCAGCAATAAACAAGGTTTCATCCCCCCAAGCTATTCCCGAGATATTTCTGAAATTCTACTTCCTAACCTGGATGCGATTTGTATCTTTTGATTTACCTCTGTCACTTCCCCTAAGTCAAAATTTGAGTTCTGATTTGAGAATCTGATTTGAGCTTGATCCTCTAACACTCCCTGACAATTTCTGCTTGATCCCCTTTGCCTTTCCTGAGATGTTTCGGATAACGTATTTTGAAAACTAGGGTGGACATAATGTCTGCTGATTTACTCTGATTTTCGTGCAATTTCACAAGTAAACGGTCAAGAATTTCTGGGAAAGCATGGCCTACCCTACAATCCCTGAGAGTTCCAAGTTGATCGAACAACCCAGACCAAACATGCTGACCTTTTCTACAAAAAACTATCATCGGACAATGGAGAATTTATGTAATTCAGGGCAACTGACCCCGGGGCTGCGGGAGTAATCTCAACCTCAGAAGCATACTCATTAGAACTTTCAACTATTCTGACAAAACAGTTATCTCATAATTTTGATCCTGTACTACGGGGCTGCAGGCGTTTCCGAGGGGAAAAAATGCACAAGAGGGGAAACTAGTCTCCGGTCACTTTGGTCCATAAAAAGCAAACTTGAATTTTCAGTATCCGACCAAATGAGTCTCCTTCCAAGTTTGTACGACAATACCCTCCATGCGAAGTTGATCAGGGAAAAAAGATACATGGAAGGTACATGGCTCTTTGTTACATTTGTTCATTCACAGTAATTTGTCCTTGTATTATGTTAAACATTCTACGTAGGCTAGGTTTTCCCCCTTTTGAGGTTTAATTCGCTGTTTACTTACTACTATTTCCATGAAAACCTTGGAAAAAGTGGCTTCTCAAAAAAAGAAAAGAAAAACAGAGCCATATTAAAACCTAGGACAAACGGAAATAAAGTCCTATAATGATTTAGAGCTAAAAACGATATGGTAGTGGCTACCGAGTCTGATCTCCGGGCAACAAAAGTCTTAAAGACGAAAACTCACTAAAAGTAGCACACAAAAGGAATGATAAAGGGAAATTGATAATAAAGGGAATCAAGTGCTTCAGTCATTAGTGAAATAATGCAGTCTGGTTTAGAACTTGACACAAAGATTAGGACAATTGAGCAATTATCTCTTTAGGCTCCAAGGTTGCGGATTAGTAATTTAGGAATTCCTGTCAATATAGTCGAAGTGAAACTTGCAGATTAAAAACAAGAAATACTCCTACATAATGTGGTTTTTCAAGGAATATATCAATCACATCGAACAAGGTTAACTACTACGATCGTAACATGGTTAAAAAGCAAATTGAAGTTGGTTGGTTTTAGGATAAATATATACCGAACCTTTACTGTTCTAGAGTGGTTGATCACCCAGATAATCCTGTAGTGACAATAGCCTGGGTTTTAGTCAAGTTGTCTAGCAAAGAGACTGCTATAAAAATATTCGTCACCATGGAGATCTCATCTTTTTCTCTCTTCAACACTTTCTCTTGTTTGTTTTTGCTGTTGTTTTTAGTATTTCAATAAGGCGAATTTACTATTTCTTATATTAAATCTTACCTTATCTTATAATATTTGCTCGATGGAAAGGTGGCAGTTTTGGCCCAAAATCAGTAGGGACCTATCATGAGGTCCGATGGAAGTCCATATATGGGCATAGACTCCCTAGGGGAAATGGATTTCCGAGAAATTGATTGCGTAACCGAATCAAACCTCAGGAGGTCCCACGATTACACCCATATATGGGCATAGACTCCCTAGGGGAAATGGATTTCCGAGAAATTGATTGCTATATCGAAGGGGAAGTGAATTTCTGTGAAACTGATTACATAATCGATGGGGGAATTTTATTGACCCGATAACGGGAAACAGGATCATGTGTCTCCTTCTAAACCAATCAGGGGGCTGGTTACATATTAGCGGGAGAGGATTGCAGAGAATATAGCGGGAGAGGATTTTTGCTATAGTTTTTATTAGTCTATGAATTGAATTCAAAGGAGCGAGAACAGTTTGACTTTACTCATTTGGATATATTTGTGCTGATGATGAGTGGAATGTTTACCCTATTAGAAGTTGATAGTGGAGTTGATGGCATAATACAAGAGCACCAACCATTGCGGTGGAAATCACGAGAGGATCGCGGCTTTGTCTGGAATGGGATGAAGTATATGCAAGATATGTGATATCCTTGAGCAAATCTAAAATGGAGGCTTAACTATGCTTCGCTGCAAAAGTTGACATAGCGCATGTGAATAGACTTCAATGTGCTTTAAGTGCATTAGTGAAACATATCGAAGACAATAAACTGTATCGCTAATTGTACATGCTTAGTATTATTGTTGCAATTATTCAATAAAACTGTTTCAAAATCAAAATGTTCCCTTTCTTTTTGTTGTTAGAATGTTAGGCTAACGAATCATGGTCAGTCTAGAGTCAGCAGTCAGAGTGAAAGGAGTGAAAAATGAATAAATTTGAGAAAGAGAGAATTAGATCAAATCTTGTGTTTATGGAAAAACATTTGATTTTGGATGATGATTTTCTCGAGTTATCTCTTCAACGCAGGATTTTCTCTCGGGGAACACTTGACAATATAATGAGGACTGATTCTCCCCCATTGGACTATTGTATGAAGCTTTGTCGATGTGACTCAAATGCTTATACTCAATTTATTGATATATTAATTGGAACAAAGCAGAATAATATCGTGGATACACTTTTTAAAACATTGCCAATAGATTCAATGTAGATGGCTCCCCCACCATTCGAAAGAGGTGACGTCACAGAGTTACTCCTCTCCCATTCCTCCACCCTGAATTTATCCGTCAGCAGGGACGATCAGTTTCGTTTTAGCTGTGAGAGAGAGTTGACATCGGAAACCAAAAAATGTTCTATACATGTCCACTATGTATGTACACTCTTGGCAGTTGGACTCAATGTGAGAATTGTACAATTATTGATGACTATAGTGAAAAGTGCAAATTATGTAATCCTTGTAAATTACATAGAGGCTATGCAGTATAAATTAAAGGATGTAGTTCATGTCTTGAAGAGATTTGTGACTCTCACCCTAGAGGACATCTGTGCTCCAATTGTCACTATGATAAATGTGATCAGTGGGAAAATACTTACCCCGCTATGATTGGAATGAATCCCAAATGTGATTTTAGTTTATTTCTGCGAGATTGGTATCGTCGTGGATTTAAATTATTCTGGGAGGAAGAATCTGGTCTACGATTCAACTGTTGGGGTAACAAGACAATTTCGTTTCTACGTCATCGTTGTGACGACACGGCCTATTATGACTAAAATTATTTGAAAAAAACTACGTTTTCTAAAGAGCTAAAGAGGCTGAGTCACAAGTTCGAACCTTAAAACGTACAGGGATTAGGAGGTTCAGTCGGGGGGCTGCCGCCCCCCCCCCCCCAAACCCCTGCTTTCGCAGCCTTTAAACAAAAAAAAATTTAAACTGAAAGTAATGAGCGACATTAAAACTTAAAACGAACAGAAATTATTCCGTATATGAAAGGGGCTGTGACCTCCTAAACGCCTCGCTCTTTACGCTAAAGTTTGACTTTCTCACAACTCTTTTTTTTAAACAATAAAAACTTTAGCGTAAAGAGCGAGGCGTTGAGGAGGCACAGCCCCTTTCATATACGGAATAATTTCTGTTCGTTTTAAGTTTTAATGTCGCTCCTTACTTTCCGTTTAAAAAACTTTTTTTTATTTAAAGGCTGTGAAAGCGGGGGGTTGGGGGGGCGGCGGTCCCCCAGCTGTACCTCCTAAGCCCAGTGCGTTTTAAGGTTCGAACTTGTGACTCAGCCTCTTTAACTCTTTAGAAAACGTAGTTTTTTTCAAATAATTTCTGCACATTTTTGTACAGTTTATTACTTATTCTAGCTTGACTAAATGTTAGCTGATCGTGTCAGGAGTTAAAGTTTGGGGATGCTGCCCCCCAAACCCCCCGCTCTTCAAGATTCTTGTGTTAAGGCTTTTAATTCCTGAATACTCAAATCAAATGCACAGTAAGATTTTCTTTTTTCAACTTGTCTTCGAGCATGCGGGTATACGGCATGTTATCAAAGCAGTTGAGACTTACCTGTAACCTGAAGGCCGACTGTGATATTCTTCTGGAGACGGCTGTTGAGCCGAAGGATTTAATAGATTGGATTTAAAAAGAAACTGAGTTTCTTTTTTAAACTTTAAATTCAATATATAAAAAATTTCCTCTGACGGGGAATCGAACCCGGGTCTTCCGCCTGACAGTCAGGAGTAGCGAGCAATGTACCACAGAAACAATTGTTAAATTATTTGTAGTCTATGGAATCTATTTTTGACGCAAGCAAATACCCACAAAACTTGATATTTGGTTGTTGGAAAACAGGGAAGGAGTGATCGGATTGAGCTGAAATTTTGAGGATAAGCTCCCAGGCCCTAGAAAAGCTTATCCTCTAAATTTCAACGTTGCCCGATCGGACAACGTTAAAGGGGGGCTGTGGTGGGAAAATTTAAAATGGGCTCTTATAGTAAAACGAGGTTTTTCGTAAATGGCCTGTAGGCGTGGCTAATAAAAAAAGAGAAATGAACATTAAGTGGCTATATCTGTTTTTTTGGAAAACAGGGAAGGAGTGAGGCCCTAGGAAAGCTTAACCAGGCCCTAGGAAAGCTTAACCTCTAAATTTCAGCCCGATCGGACAACGTTAAAGGGGGGCTGTGGTGGGAGGGTCGAAAATTCCGGCCCAGTTTACCCCATGAAGATAAAGTCGGAGGAGGATGAAATTTTGCACGTTTCTTAGTTTGAGCTTGGGCTACAAAATGCGATCACCGCCGTCTCTCTGCAACCTCTAGGACCGGAAATCGCTTAACATTGTGGTGGGTCGCCTCTTTAAAGAGGCACAAGTGTACCTCCCTGATAAACCTAGTGATTTTTATTTGGAAGTTACCGAATGTGATTCACCATTTGAAAACACTGTATGTGATATTGCTTCAAATAAGCAAATTTAAACTCGTGAATTTCATAATATGAATGCGAATAGTATCATTGACTATACAAAGAGATATGACAAGAGTGAAGTTACATTATACTGTAGAAAATGTGACCCTGACTTTGCAGTCAATCAAGATCAATATACAGTGAATCCAAATGATTTACCTGCATTAGTGGTTCACAACAGTTGCCTATACACCGAAGAAGAAGAAATCTAAAGTGAAGATTTAAAGACATTGTTGTATATATACGCATTTTATTAATAAACAAATTCACAACCATTTTTTAAGCACTTTACTCTTAGGGCACTGAAATTTATACTGTACAGGTCTGAGAGAATATTTTCCCACTAGAAAGTCGTTCAGACGTGGATTGTCACCATAAATGTTGAGAAACTGCTCGTAAGTATAGCCGCGACATCGGAACACAAAATATAGTAGTGCACGAAAGCCACAGCTTTTAGTCGTCAGATCCTGCACTCTCTTCCGATTTTGAATAATAGTTTTCCCACTGCTCTCAATATAGTTGCTGATGTGGGGTGTGTAGAATGTATAGGGTAGACCAAGAGGATCAAAAAATTCAATCGTTTTCTTTGTTTGAAAGATGCACAGCCAATTACCCGTCAGAACAGTCAACGGACTGCTATTAACAATAATTAAGGTATTGTTGGTACTTTGAATTTTTCCAAGAAAGTCCAAGGGCAGACAATAGGATTTGTACTGGGATATGTAGAGATCCATATTAAATACATTGATTATTTGACTGGTGTTCGTGGCGTCAAGTCTAGTAGAATACTGCCTTCGGGAGTGATTTCACAATAGGTTTTATATTGATTTAGTGAGATTAGTGCAATACTCTCGGCCAATGGGTCGGAAAATGTACACTCTAAACACACACTCCCCATTCGTACTATACTCATATCCTGGGTGCCAGACAAATCTAATACAATGATACCATGTGTTTTAGCAAACATTTCTTCGGTTACACCATTTTCAAATAGTTGCGAATCATGATCTAGGGTTTGCATGGTCAACTCATACAATGTTCTATAGGATTTATCAAAAGATAGATTGTAGAGTGGGATGCCGTTTACTTTGCAAACAAGAGATGAAAGTCCAAACATTTCAAATTTATGTGGGCATCCAGTCCACGATCCTATTGCACTAGCGCTTTTTACAAATGCCAAAGCGAGTTTTGACGGAATTTCACCATTGATAAAGGATGAGTCGGTGAAGGTGCATGACCCAACGGTAATATGACATTGATTGGTGATTGTATGAGGAACAAGTAGTTTAATATTATTTCCACTGGCTCTCAGTTTTTCCACTGCCAAAGCAACAGAACTCATGACTTGTTGTTTGCGCACATGAAGTATTGCCGAGGTGAGGGAGAGAGTCACATCAGGATTGGCAACAAGTTCTTTTCTAAATATGAAATTGGATGGTGCAAGCGTCAGTTTTATATCCACTTTAATATTGGGCGGTAGCCATTGGGGTATATTAAATATTTCATACTATATTTTTCCAACTAGATGTAATTCGCTAGTTGTAGCATTTTTAAGTGCATTTGTAGTATCAGTAGTAGTAATATATTCATATCCGTTGGAGGTACCTCTCAATTCCTTGTATGACTTGGGTTTCATCAACATGAATTGCATAAAGCTTGTATAATTTGAGACATTGCTGCTTGTGCTCACCAGCGTGTCATTGATGTAGACACTGATTTGACGAAATAAATTATGTAATATACAATTTTCATAGGATATTCCATCGGCCCGAATTGGCATTGTATTATTGGATTTCCGGACTTTCATTTGTAAATCTATAAATGTCGAAGACATGTCCATAAAGTAGTCTTCATTGGAATAAATTTGAAAATGGATATTATCAGAGAGGGGTTGTTGTGGATAAAATTGTTCATAGTATCCATGCTTGACGCTCACATCAACATTTTCTGCATTGAATAGATTCAATGATGAGGTGATTGAAGGTTGAGAATCCTTATGCGGTAGGTAGGACATCTTAGGAAAAGAAATCTAGTTTCGATCTAACAATTCTCTTCCTGGGGCTTCTTCTTCTGTTTACAGTCCGTGTCGGCTTTTTCCTTCTTTTCTTTGACAGGGGTGATGTCTTTCGTTTCTGACCTGAGTAGAGACTGATGAGTGATGCATTGTTTCTCGACCTTTTTAAACCTTTTCCATTTTGTTTTAATCTCTCGCCAAGGGTTCGCGCACTGGACCTTTTCCGAAGCACTTTTTTTAAAATCCTCGCCAGAGCCCCAATCGTATAGTGTAGATGATGCAAAATCTGTTGCAGCCGGTACAATATATTTTCTAGCCAGAGGTAGTGCAGAGCTAAACTGCTTAGCACACCAACTGCCAAGACCGTTTCCGGACATTGACGAGCGACCTTTGTAATAGTCCATTCCATTGCCCTGTTGTCTTGGACTAAGAGTATGAACATAGCAGTGAATATCAGGACAAATGAATACCACTTTTCTATTAGACATCTTGTTGTTGAACGATGGGTCGAAAATGGCATGCAATCACAGCCAAACCTTTTGAATATTGCTATGGGGTCACCTAATTCAGTTCGTAGTGGTAACTGACAGAGTTCCAAATAGGAAGTGTTACTGGAATATACTGAAGATGCTTTATATTGTAGTGGTGAATATGTTCTTGATTGGTTTTTCGTTCAAGAACTCGTAGGAGGGGAACATTGGTATTGCCAACCTGGGATGTTTCCACAAATGAAGCGTAGAGAAATATACAAGTGTCCGTGGAGAAGGCAGGCGGGTAATCAGCAAAAATGAAATTAGTGTTTCCGGCACTTTTACCATTGATTATATTGAGCTTAAAGCCAAGAACGTCCTTTAGATTATCATTGAGAATAACCTTTTCATCGGCTATAGGTGAACTAATATAGATCTTGCCCTCCTCCTTTGAATAGTTGAAATGAAAAGCTCCTTTTTTACGAGCGAAAATTCTTTTATTAAGAGAACGACATAAATCATTCATACAGGTGAGTTCCTCGTAGGGAAATTCAATATATGGATAATTCATCCAATTGATTTTTGAATTTGTTCTTGATCACCTGAGGGTGGTGGCGGCCAATCATAAGGTCTAATTTTTATATCATATTTACGATCTTTTCTCAGGATGTCATAGGTATTTTCGAGAATGCAGTCGACAAGAGCCACCTCATACTTTCTGTCGAATTTGATGGTGGGCGAGAGTTTCGTCCAAAATCACTTGTTCTATTCAAGTCATTGTAGAGGATCAGAAACATTGGACATGAAAGTCACATAGAAATCATTGGGCATTGTTAATGTCTTCAGAACTAACCCAAGAATCAAAATCAGAGTTGTATCCTAGCCAGCGAACAAGTAACTGTCTCTGGCCCCTACGAGTACGACTCTTTAATATCTTTTCAATTTGATAAATTTCACTAGTGTTTCTAACTTTTTGCAGTTCATATTCATAAAAACCGCCGAGAATCTCATCATCTTTGGTGTCTCGCAGTCGATATATCGAGGGTTCAGTGTCCAGGATTTCGGACACTTTAAAAAGTTCGGTGCTCCATAAATAATTCCCCTTTTCAAAAATATTGGTGGTTCTATTAATTCGAACAGTATCACCAACATTGAATTTCTTCTTTTTCCTCTTCTTCTCATTGTCATTGGAATATTGCTTTAGAAAAGCATCAAATGTATTTTCACTGCAATGAACTTCCCGAGGGCTTGAGTTGGACAGAGATCGACGAGGTCGATGGTTGTATATCCGCATAATTTTATCTAAATCATGAATAAAAGCAGCAGTATTTTTCAGTGTACAATATCTTGAAATTAATAGACGAATCGTTCTTATCAATCGTTCAGCCAATGCAGCCTTTATCGGGCTGTGACTATGATAAAGTGTTGTACTATATTTCAATAGAACCTTTTGCACATGGGGATTAACAAATTCGCTACCACGATCCGATTGATTTTTTCTATAGCAATCCTGTTCAAGAATACTTTCAATGGCCTGAGCAACTTCAACACCTCTCTTTGATCGTAATGGAATGGCATAGGCATAGCGACTAAAGACACTGATTGCCACCAGAATATATTTGTAGGATGCATTGTGACGCCGTTGAATCGCATCTAAAGTTAAAAGATCAGTTTGTATTATATGCAGAGGGAAAACGGCTTTAGTTTGTCGATATTGTTTGCCACGAAGCCTGCGATTCCGATGCAGTGTGTAACTCGGTTCATTCTGTAGATACTCTTTTGCTTTTTTTAATGTGCTGCCAGAGTCAACTTTAGAAAGCAATTTTGGGGGAACTTAAATTTCCCGCTTCACCAATATTTTCATAGACCTGTTTCAGAACTTCAACCATTTTGAACGCAAACACGTAGTGTAATGTCCACTCCCCTTTTGCACACTGGAGGGTGAACCAATCCGTCTTTGCTTTTGACTAGAAGCCAAAGGTGTTATAAAATCATTGCTGCTGCTGCTGCTGCTGCTAGTATTTTCAAATATTGAATCTTCTTCTTTTTTAAATGGTGTTGGTGCTGGTGTTGTTGGAGGACCATATTCTCTTAGTTTCTTTAGAATTTGCTTATTGCCAATAAGACTTTTGGGAAAGTTTGATACATTTAGAAAGGTGTATAGATTATTGTCAAATGATAAAAGTCCTTTACGATTCGTCACCACATCACAAATTAAATCAACTAGATTATAACTTTTTCCCTGAATTATAATTCGTTTCCCTGCGCTGTCGACTTGAACTTGATGATCATTACCAAGAGTTTACAAGATAAGATATGACAATATTCTTTTACTCTGTTCTCGATAGGTCACTGGCAATAGGTTTCCAATTTTCAATACAATTGAATTCAATTCCTTCTCCTTTGATTGCACTGCTGCAGAATCTTGAGGAGATTTTTCCCATTTAGAGGGATCTGTGACGGTGACAGTCATCAGTAATATTCTCATCATTAATGAATTTGCTTAGATTGTCTTCAAAATGTTCGACGGGCGAGAGGACAAGTTCAAATGGTGTCAATTTATAGGGTTTAGCCATTCTCTAGAGAAAACTGTTTACAAGTCCTGCAATTATTGGCAGTAAAAGTGTGAAAAAAGCTACCGCCCACTTGAAGGAGACATTTTCTTTTATAAATTTTTCCCTTGTTTTTACAAGCCAAGGCGCGTACAGTGGAACGATGTTGCTTTGTCTGTTGTCTAACACCTTCTGGCAAGTGTACATTGCCCTCAGTTAAATATAAACATAGTTCAGATATTAGATTAATGAAATCATTGCCAACACCATGTTTGAGTATGGCCTTCCTGAGTGGAGGTTTTGATGTGCCTAAAATAAAAAATAAATGCCGTTGTTCGTGTAGTTTCTTCAGTGTCATAATGCCAACTAATAGCCTTTTCTACTGTTCACCGGAAGATATACTGTAATTTTTTTGTCGAAAATGTCGGTGACTACAAGTAGATCCTCGGGTGTGCTCTAATTAAGATCTAGCAAAATGTAGTCGTAGGGCTTATTTGTCGCCTGAGTGTACGCTGACAGCAGAAATTTAGGGGCGCCGGGGTATATTTGCTTATTGAGAGTTATTAGTGAGCTAGAATCACGAAAAACTCGATAGATAATATAGATGGTGCAATTCAAAGCAAGGGTTCCTATACATTTGCTCTGAAGAAACAGATTGTGTAGAACTAGGGTTATGGAAATCTGGTCATGATGAGAGCGAGCGGTGAACAGCTGTAGCATTTCCTGTGAGAACTGTTCAATAGATTCAGCCAAATCATCAATAATCAACCACGAGTTTGGTTCTATACTATTGAAAACATCAAGTCCCCGTATGAATTGTATTGGTATGGTTGTGGCAATGGCTTTTATTTGGTCATAGAACTCCTGCTAAATACTATAACAATAATAAATTTTCTTTGGTTTTTCCAAAAACATTTTATTACAATTTTGAACTATTTTAGCTAAAAGTGTTGTTTTCCCCGACATTGACGGCCCACACAGAAACGATCTGAACGGTGTTTTAAATTGATACATGCTGCTGCTGTTGACAACAGTCGGACTACAACTAACTGTGAATCATACTTGTTCAGTAAATAAGTAGTACTAATAATTTTCCCATAGACCTATCTAGTACGTTAACAAGAACAACAAAAACAATATTTAATGGTCATTTATTTGACATGGAAACACTATTTGTTCAAACATGAACAACGTAAAAATGACACTTGTTCAAGCATTATTAAGATAAAAAACAAAACACTTTTGTTCGTCTAGAACAACAACAACAACAACTACAACACTTATTGTCATAAAAACACTTTTTGTCCAGCAAGAACACTATTTGTACAAACAAACACACACACTATTTGTACAGTAAATCACTTGAAAAAAAACACTTGGAACTTTAAAAAAATAGCACAGTTGAACATTATGAATTTAAAAGGACCCCTCTACCCTCCGGGGGGCCACGGGGGCGAAGGCCGGCCACGGGCGGGACCCCCCACCCCCGGCAGCCGCGGGAGCGGCCGCGGGCAGGACCCCCAACCCCACCCCCCTGGGCCGCGATGGAAAAAACTGTATACAATAGTTGTCGTCACTGCTGCTGCTGCTGCTGCTACAGGTTAGGTTGGGTTAAGGTGAGATTGGGTTAGTTAATTTATGAAAGGTTAGTGGTTAGTGGTTAGTGGTTAGAGTCAAACTCAGGTTAATTTATCCAGACCAAGTTGATTGCGATAGTCTATGCATTCAACTCGGTATGAAATACGGTAGTGGCCATGTGGCAGTACACTCACACCATTCTCGAGCACATACACTTTGTCAGATATACATGACATTGCATTCTTTTCCACTCTTACAGCATAATTTATGTACTGTAGAGAGAGAATTGCAAGCACTTGTGCTCTCGGCACTAGGCTACTCTCTACACAGTCTCTGTACACGGTCATGTTGAAATTGCTCTTTACAAAATGTGTAGGCACCCCTTTACACGCCTGCCTTACATCCCTATTATGAGTTTCTACGCAATAAACTTTAGGAACCGGGAACACCCCCCTGGATATCAAATCACTCCCCGTCTCTGATTTTAACATTAGTAGTTGGTTGGGGGCTTGACGTTTCACCAACTCGGGGTAGAGGGACGGATTCCAGCTGGTTAAATCCATCCGCGAGCTGATGTGTTCCCCATTTTCTAAATCCCCCAACAAATCCTCGGTTTTTACTTTTAACAGCAGAGAATCTGTATCCCAATAGTAAACTTGAACCTCCCCCTCCCGTGGCCATTGCACCTTGCACACATTGTAAAAAACGACAACATGAGCTTTTTGGAAATTTCAAGTACTGAACTACCTCCTGCTATATTCTTGTTCAGTACCACATTTCTCTTTTTCCTTTGTAGAAGAACCATGCCAGCCTCTATGCTCGTGAACGATTTGAAATTGGAGTCGGCAAAAATCCGTGCACACTCTTGAGGGTCAGTCACGACGTCGCAACAAGATCTGTTGCGTACGCTTTCACACATTTTGCCAAACGCTGAATTTAGAATGAGTTTGTACATTTCCTTCTCTACTTTGCTGTTTTCCCGAGAGCGTTTATCAACAAAAGTGTCGATAAACGTCTTTAAGTAGGGTTTCTGATTGAATTGCAGGACCCTATGTATTTTGGTGATCTTGAAACCATTGTTCACCATCCAGTGCAAAAGCACATGGTGAGCAACGATATTCTCCTTAGGGTCCAGATCTGCAATCAGTTTTTGCTTAGAGGGGGTCCATTGCATCCCCAGGTCCTCAACCAATGATCGATTGTAGGGGCTCAGCGAGTCCCTGCTCACTGGTCGATTGATACAGGGAAAAACAAAATCTCTGACTGAATCATGAAGCGCCAATGGAATGTGCCCGTCAATTTCAAAGCACCATCCTTGTGGCCCATTGTCCTCAACAGTGTTAATGTCGGGGAACTCACAAGGATTCTCAAGCCATTGATAGTTCCCACACGGCAAAGAGTAGTGAGACATTGCCGAGGGGTACAATGAGTTCATGTCCAAGAACACTGCATTTGACTTTGCACCGGTGTTTTTGTCCGCTTGGATCAGTTGTCAAGACGCGATCCCCATGAAAAACATAACCACCCCTCATTGATCTTTCTACAAAAAGGTGTTGATCCACGTCGGTGATTAGACCTATTTCCTCCCTACTAATTTTTAAAATCAAGTCCATCACCAAATGTGGTGTGGAAAAATAATATCCAATATCTAGTCCGAACTCTGAATAGATTTGGTCTGTGTTCTTGCAGACTATGTCTAACAGATTTAAAACGTCACTGGCCAAGTACAGTCTACAATAATCCCACCCATTTTTACAATTCACCTTAGACCACACCTTCTTGGCAAACTCATATTCCTCGGCTGTGCATTCACTGTTGGTGAGTGAATTATAGAAAGCTTCAATTGGAGGTAGTTTCACCTCGCTTAAGCGAGCGCCAGAACAGTAATAGTCGTATGCGTATACACCTTTACAGGTCGATAGGTCATATACTTCACTGTCTGGAAAGTGCTGTTTAAGCAAAGGAAAGCGGTTTGGAAATCGAGGATCGTTCACTTCCACCGGCTTCGCTTCACAATCCAACGAGATTTTCTTGCTCTGGAGGAGGGTTTTTTGGAAATTTTTGAAAGTTAAAATTGCCCTATCCCCTGAAACCATTTCCACTGACTGGTAGCCATGCCGTCTACAGTGGTTGCAGCTTTAATTCAGCTTTAATATGGTTTTGCAGCTTTAATTCTGTCCAAAATCGAGACAGGCATGTCGGACAGTAGAAACGTACCCCTCTAGTCCTACCCTCCCCCAGAACTCTACTAATTTCTGTAATTGGGTTGAAATGGCCATTTAATTGGCTAGGTTACTAGATGGTGGTATGCACAACAACCAACCCAGTGTTTAACCAATTCAATCGACGGAACACTTACTGGGAACACCACCCCCTTCTTTTTTGAACGAACCCCATCTTCAATTCAGTTTTATACTGAACCACAGTAACGCCGATATTTAAATGGGCATTGGCCCTTTCAAAAATATCAATAGACCTGAGCGTTACTGGGTATTTTTCATCTAAACAAGTGAAATCTACAATGGGAAAATTGGACCCCTCCTTCCCATGTACAGCCCAGTGATCTAAATTCGTCTTTGAGGCTTCATCTTTCAAAGGTCGGAAAACTGTCATGAGGAAAGCGTACTTGAAACATTTTTGTCCCGTTTCAAAACAGATTCGCTGGACACCTTGACATCCTCTAGATCAGAATTATATTTTAAAACTATACCCTCATCCCTATGCCCCCCTCTTGAAATAAAATCTTTCTTAAATTTACAAATATTAACACTTAAATTTTCAACATAAAGAACTACCGACCCACTCCCATTTTCCTTATAATTCTCGAGATGCGTAATAATATGACCTATCCACTCGCAAAAAGCACCCTCAAAATTTCTAAATTTCGATAGATCACTCGCAACTCGGTATGTACATAATGATGGTAAACCTCACTTTTTCCCTCATTTAAATAAAACACCTTTAAAACAATAGAAACCTTACATGAATTCCTACACCCTCCCCACAACTGAATTTGGTTCTCTAGAAGTGCACGAATTCTATCTATATAGTCATGAACAGTTTCTACAGGGTCAAACACAAAATTACCACACAAAAGCGAATTAAATGGGTCTCCAAAGGTTGCAGTGTAGACAACTATTGTATTTAAAATTGTATTTGTGAGTTGAAACTCGGGAAATGTCGTAAATTGGATATTACCCTCCCCCACCTCCTCCTCTTGTATATTATTATCACCAGCCCCTCCCCCACATTGTTCAATAATAGGGCTATGGGAAGGCACTTCATTCGATTGAAGTGGAAGTATGTTATCAGTGGGGGGAGGGTTCCCTGTTAATTCATTGGAAAAATCCTCTAAAATTTGTATTGTGTTTGGACTCAAGTCCCCCAGCTCAACTGTGTTATTATCAACATTTAAGAAAAATCAGTTAAAAACTCATCAATGTTATCAGGAATTTCAAGTGAATTAACGATATCCTGCTATGTCATTTCATTGTTGTAGAGCTCCATAGGCGCGTCCTCGCCTTCTCCAACTGACGAGCAGGGGGAGATGGTGAGTATGGAACCAGAACAACCTATAAAGGAAAAATAGCTTATTTTCAAAGTGTCTAAATCACCCTTTTTTTTAAAAAACTGGATTATTATTTTAAAACGTGCTTAGTAGTAACATTTAGTTCCCCACTCTATATATTCTGAAAGTTCCAACTTAATACAATCTAAAAGATGACATTTAAGGTTTTGATTTTGTTCAAACAACTCCTCAAAAAAAAAATTCATATTAATACTCTTTATCTGCATTGGAAAAAAAACCACAGTCTTTACTTGATAGCCCCACAACTCTTTCCGTTAGAAAATTGTGTTTAAATAAAAGCAGTTTAAAACACAAACAATTTTCAATGTGTGTGTGTGTGCGTGCAAGGCAGAGCAATTTCCACTATAATGCCCCCCTCCAACACACCCCCAGCCCGCCCCAGCGAGCCCCGCGTTGCTTCCAGGCCACCACAGCGACCGCCCCCCCTGTATACGATGAACTATAATATTCTAGCGAAAAATAGCATTTTGAGATAAAAAGAAACTAGTTCTATCAGTAATTGACAAGAAATTAACGAAAAATATTATTATGAGGTTGAAGAGATAGCGAAAATGCCTACAGTGGGCAGAGAAAATAGGAAAGATTAGAAAAAGAGTGGTTTCTTGACAAGCAAGGAAAAAAATTAATTAGATTTAGATATCTCTCAGGGAGGGGGGAGCAGAGAAATTTAAAACAATGGTTGGGGCGGGGGGTTAATATTTTAATATCTCTGACACACACACACACATACTTTTACAGGGATAAAATAAATGGGTTTGTTTAGATATTTCTATAAGTTAGGTAAAAAATGCTCACATTTTTATATCCCGGCTGCAGTTTAGTGCCTGAAGGCCCTGGCGATGCATGTTGGACCTTCTGACCTTGTGTAAGTGGGGCAGCTCTTGAAGGCAACGCATGATGGAAAGTGGACGGGCCGACGGCGTTACATTCTTGCACCGATGTGGCAGCAGGGTTTTCCAACCAGTGGCTGGCGTGCTGTGGGGCTGCCTCACCCTCCCTTGCTCTCTTTACAGGTGGAGGGGCCATACATTGTTCATAATTTGCCTTAAAAAGAAGAGAAAAAAGTTAGTATTGAAATAATTTTCCCCTTTTTCACAGAATAAAAATTAGTACGCCCATAACCTAACCACCCTCCAGCAGACCCCGGCCCGCCCCAGCGAGCCCCGCGGCGCTTCCCGGGCCCCGCGGCGCTTCCAGGCCGCCACAGCGACCGCCCCCCTGTATACGATAAACTATAGTATTCTAGCGAAAAATAGCATTTTGAGATAAAAAGAATCTAGTCCTATCAGTAATTGACTAGAAATTAACGAAAAATATTATTATGAGGTCGAAGAGATAGCGAAGATGCCTACAGTAGGCAGAGAAAATAGGAAAGATTAGAAAAAAGAGTGGTTTCTTTGACAAGCAAGCAAAAAAAATTACATTATATTTAGATATCTCTCAGGGAGGGGGAGCAGAGAAATTTAAAACAATGGTTGGGCGGGGGGTTAATATTGTAATATCTCTGAGACACACACACACACTTTTACAGCGATGAAAAAAATGGGTTTGTTTAGATACTTCTATAAGTTAGGTAAAAAAAATGCTCACATTTTTATATCCCGGCTGCAGTTGAGTGCCTGAAGGCCCTGGCGAAGCATGCTGGACCTCCTGACCTTGTGTAGGTGGGGCAGCTCTTGAAGGCAACGCATGATGGAAAGTGGAAGGGCCGACGGCGTTACATTCTTGCACCGATGTGGCAGCAGGATTCTCCAACCAGTGGCTGGCGTGCTCTGGGGCTGCCTCACCCTCCCTTGCTCTCTTTACAGGTGGAGGGGCCATACATTCTTCATAATTTGCCTTAAAAAGAAGAGAAAAAAGTTAGTATTGAAATAATTTTCCCCTTTTTCACAGAATAAAAATAAGTACGCCCATAACCTGACCTAGCCATAATTTTGTCTAGAAAGTATTTATCACAATGAAGTCCCCCTCCCCCCCTTTCAGCAATGTCCTAAGAAATATTTGTTAGCAATTATTTTTGGGGAATAACTCGTTTCACTCCTCCACAGACAGGTTGCGTAGGCCTAGCTTAATTATTGCAATCTCTTTTTTGTTTGAAAGTGTTTTAATTTGTCGGGGGAAAAACAATCCTTTTTGATCTGTTGAACATCCCTTAGGTTAAACCGTTAACCTAACCTGGATTGAGAAAAGCGGATGTGTTTTAAAAAGGGTGACAGCTTATTAAATCATTGCGGAAAATTTGTTTATGCCAAGTTAGCGGGCGGCTTAATAGCTAAGAGTTAACGGAAGTTGCCTGTCAAAAGGGAGAGTTCAAAACATAGTTATTTCCAATTGGTCGAATTAAAGTCATAAACATTGGAAGGGGGAGGGGTAAGGGAGGATTGGGGTTTACATGGTAAAAAAGAACATATTTCAAGCTTTCTAGCGAGTATAAACAATATATAGTGGAGTTTGTATTGTGGGGGGGGGGTATACCCTGAATTTACTGGAGGTTGACCAAGGAAAATGATTTTATTTGAAAATAAAAAATGAAAATGTACTAAACAGAACTCACATTGTAAATCGCTGTAGCCAAGGCTTCTAGATCATCAATAATATTCGTTGTTTTAGCCATTATGTCCTGGAACTTTCTGAATGTTTAATCACAATGCATGTCCGTTATATGCGAAATCTCAAGGGCAAATTGTGATGTAATGGGAAACATTATGTAAGCGACTCTCTGATTGGCTTAGAAGGAGATGTAACCGACTCTCTGATTGGCTTAGAAGGAGATGTTACCAACTCTCTGATAGGCTTAGAAGGAGGCATGTACTTCCTGTTTCCCATTCCTGGATCAAAACATTCTTCCCACCGATTATGTAAATCAAGTTCCCGGAAATTCTCTTCCCATAGATCAATACATTCCACCCTGATTATGTAAATCACCCCTCGTGTCATTACACTTGTTCTCGGAAATCCATTTCCCCTAGGGATTCAATGCCCACATATGGTGTACTGTCACGAGCTCATGAGGTTACGCAATCAATTTCTCGGAAATCCATTTCCCCTAGGGAGTCTATGCCCATATATGGTGTTCGTTCTGGAGTTAGACTCAATTGTAGATGGTAGCACATGAGTTCTTCCTGGGAGTCTATGCCCATATGTGGTGCCCCGTCATGAGTCATTAGTTCAATACATTTCCCCCACCGTTAATGCGCATGTGCAAACTTCAGTCCCGAGTCAATACACTTGAAAACAACAAATAAATCGACCTTGAAAAAAGAGGTCATTGACCCGCTTCGATTACGCAATCAATTTCTCGGAAATCCATTTCCCCTAGGGAGTCTATGCACCCATATATAGGTGTAATCGTGGGACCTCCTGAAGTTTGTTTAGGTTACGCAATCAATTTCTCGGAAATCCATTTCCCCTAGGGAGTCTATGCCCATATATGGACTCCCCTCGGATCTCATGATAGGTCCCTACTAAAATTGTTGTTTTCACCGCACATGGTAGAAACAATCACTTTGCTATGGCAAAAAATTTTCGTTATTTAGAAAAGAGCACTAGAGCTTTCAGTTTCTGTTGAAAATTAGTCAAATGATATTTTATGACTCCTGGTCCGATACGATCACCTTGGAAAATAAGTTGATAAGGAATACATGCATCAAATATCACGCAAATAAACACCCATTCGTTAATGGTAGTACCAAAGGTTAATTCTAACGGCAGCGAATAATGACACTTATAGGAAAATATATCGAGTTAATTTTTCTCTCAGGATATCCCCCATTTGATGTTCCATGAACTAGTCTGGTGTGATTACCATTGAAAAAATCTAACATATCGACACGCACCTGGTATGAGTGGTAACAGATTGGAAGTGGTAATGACAAGAAATTATTATATTTCTTGGGAAAAGTACAAAAATTGCCTTTTTTGTGGACAGGGGCTTGGAACTGCTTCTCAAAGCTATTCATACATTGTACAAGCTCTGGTCTCGTACAGTTGGTGGATTATTTCTCATCAAGATCACACCCCTTTTTAGGAGTGTTTCTACCCTACTAAAAAAAAAATGTGCTAACTGTCTTTTGATAATGGTAACGAGAGTCGGGGCTTTGCCCAGGCCCCTTAGCATATTATTAGCATAACCATCGCGTTATTGTTTAGTTTTAAGTCATGTGTTGTCTAATCAGCAATTTCAATTGAATTTCATGATTCTGGCATAAATTCAATTCCTCTTTCCTTGTTAATGCATCAAAGAATCATCCATTTTATAGGAAATGCTTTCTTCTGGGAATCGTTGTGATTCTCACAGTTGCTTCTCTTCTAAGCACAGATTGCACTTACGATTCGATGTGATCACCCGTGTCGTTTCTCCTCTAACTGCAAATTTCGTTTTGCATTATTTTCATTTGGGATTCGTTGTGGTGCTTGTTGTCCGATGTCTTCTAGCCGCAGATCTAGTTTGCGCTCCATTTTTGTGCATCATTACCTCAACTTCACTAGATGAGTCAGTTGTTATGTTTTTGAACTTCGTATTTTAACATTAGCACCAAGCTCGTTGCACGTAAAATCAGTAAAAATTTCCTGAAATTTAATGCAGTTCTCACACTGAAATTAGCTCAAATTGTTAAACAAAATCAATTTTATGAGGTCCTGGAACATAACTTCAAGTTCCAATATATTTTACTGCATGGCACATGTTCCGAGACCGCCAAATAATGAATCTTATCAAGTTCACAAACAGTTTTACTCATGAAAGACCGAATTTCTAACGTGAGAGTTTGTGTTATTTAGTGTCGCATTCTGAGCCTATTCTGCTGTGATAATTAAGGACGACATATGCCATTTCGGTCGAAAATGAGTTATGTATGTGTTGTGGGTAAACTCAGCATGGAATCGAATGGTGCATTCAGAACTGTCCTCTCTTGAACCGCTAAGAATATAAAATGAGGCATACACCACATACTGGTGTATGTCTCTTTTTCATCAGGTTTTGTCTCAATTACCTGGCATTTGTCTCCTTTTTTGTCAAGGAAAAGCAGACATACACCATAAAATTGGTTTAGCTCGGAAAACTTGATTCTAAATTTTTACCATTGAAAAGAGCATAAAAAGTTAGCCTTGATTGTGTTCCCTTCATCTTTGTTAGCCTCATCCTTATAAGGAACCACAACCGTCAAACTTTTCCCGTTTCTTGACTTTCCTGAAATGTTACAAGAATGGTGTAACCTTTTAATTATCACAGCCGTAGTGTGCTCTGTCAAAATTTTTTTGCTCTATTTACGTGTCAGGCACGTGTCCATTATAGCTACCAATAGGCAAGGCAAAATTTTGAAGATTGAGTTGTAAATTGTTTAATTTTTTATTGCTTCTCCATTATGCATTCTTTAGAAAGAAGAATTTCTTCTTCTGAAATTTCTTGGTATTTATCTCCTTATAATTTACAGTAGAGTCTCTTCTTTCTTATTTTCAAGCCTTATTTTTTTATACTCAGTAATTTTCTTTTTGGTAATCTTTCCTTTATTTATAATTTTTCCACGAACTACTCTTAAGGCTCAGGTTGTTAGTAGTTTTTTGATCAATTAGAATATCTTGTAATGCATTTGTCATTCTCACGCATTAATCATCAAAGAAATATTTTTCCTTACTTTATCAAAAGGATAAAATTAATCTGACTTACAGGAAAATAGACTTTGAGAATGATTTAATTAAAAAAAAGGCTGATGCATGGTGACCTTTGATCTTTGATGGCGAGCCTTACTATTAGATTAATTTAAAAAAAACTAGTTCCACACAAGAAGTTTCCCCCAAAAAAAAGCTAAGAGCTATATCAAGCCTAAACCGAGAGAAAATAAAGTCAAACAGTAATTCAAGCGTAAACGAACAAAAATCACTATTAATAAATAATAGAAGCCCAAAATGAACAGAAAGTACGACAAACAGATGCAGGGGTATGCCCTCCAAAGACCAGAACGTCGTGTGTGCTCTACTGAAAACATTCCTATTTCGAACCGTGTCTTTTGATTTGTCAAAAGATCAACAAAAAAGGAAAGAAATGGCCTTAATACCCAAGATAACTCAAAAGAGCCAATGAAATGTAAACTGAAAGTTTAATATATGTTCATATTCATTCCGAGTACTCTTAACAAATTCGGATTTCATAACGTTATAGAAAAGAATTAGTTTCATATATATTTGGTTTCTAGTAAAGCGCAAATGACGTTCTGGCCTTTAGAAGGCACAGAGGTGTTAAATCTACTCCAGCTTAGGTTTAGTTTCTGTTTGTCATAAGTTTGACTTGATTATTTATATTGTAATTTCTGTTCGTTTGGTTTTACTTATTTACTGACTGTAATTTATGTTTGTTAAACATTCGAATTAATATTACTTTATTTCTGCTCATCTTAGGTTTAATGTAGCTCTTTGCTTTTTTGAAAGAATTCTTCCGTGGAAAATTCTTTATTTAATTACTTTCCGTTCTTTTTTAATTAACATGGCTTTTTTAAGGCTAATAAAACGAATATTTCTAAAACTTTTTGATTTTTCTGCTTAAGAATCAAGATTTGGCTCGCTATTTATATTTTGGCCAAAATTTTGCAAGAAGTTTTAATTGCATTATAGAACTTTGGACAGATGGGCATGTAGAGTATCATTCAAATAAATGGATTAAGAATCTATATAAACTTTGGGCTTCTATATGGATGAAGCCATTCTGACCATCGTGTTGCAACGATGAAAAAAGACAAATATGAACCAGCCATGCACTCAACATAACCTGAAAGTTTCAACTTCGCTGCCTTCCGTTCCTGAGGTATCACAAGTACACCCTTTTGATTTGAATTATCATAAAATTCTAAGTCAAAAAAGGAAAATAGCAAAAGTATGCGATTATGTAATAAGTAACTATGGATAGCTAAAAAATATTTGCAGTAATGCAGCAGAAAAATCGCAATAGTAACGGTGTGAATTTGCAAATTATATTAACTACAAATCTGAAATTCGTTTACTGTCCTTTCTTGTAAATTTCTATATATTTCATACAGGACAGTATTTCATCAAGAAAGGTAATTGTTTTATATGCAACTTCTCAAAGATACCGAGGATAGCACGCCCCTTGGACAGTTTAGTCCAGTAAATCTACAAAAGCCAGGGACAAAACTACAATATAAAAGATTTTTACACCTTCTTGTAGAGAAAAAAAATTTGTACGACATATCAAAAGTGTTCAAAAATCCCCTTGGTGGAACAGGATAAAAAACAAGGGAAAAGGGGGAAAATTGTAAAATTTCAGGGGCAGATTGATTGTGCGCTCGAACTTCACGTCTGCTCTTTTTCTGCGCGGAGAAATCGAAAACAGAAAGTTAGGCTGTTCCTACGCTGGACTTGGTTCGATGTCACCCTTTAGCGGGGGATGGCGAGGGGAAAAACATTATCCTCGAGAGTTGTGCGGTATGGCTGGTCAAAATGCTGCCCTCAAGGTTTTTTGACTCGGTTATTTAAAGAAACATGGTACCAGATTCGTATCTTGCTTTTTTGCAGTGTTTTCACCATAGGGGAGACAATGCATCGGACCTTCGGAGTACGTGGACAGATTTACTTCGACTACATAATAGAAACATAAGACAAAACTAAATGTAAAAAAAAGAAACAAATCCGGCAACTTCGGTAATCACAGCAAAAGATAATTATGGTTTTGATTTAACTAAAAAGGATAAGATCAAGGATTTGTACTAACATCGTCTTCTTCATCCTTATCAACAATACATCTTTATTGGAATACGCAATCTCTTGGCAGTCTTTGCAAGCAAGAGTGCAAAATCCATTTTTGTCGGCAACTACAGTGTGAACGGTCACAGTTGGGACGCGTGCAGCTGGAACGAATCACATTTTGCAAATGAGGCAAAGCAAGTCCGATGTCTGTCATGATTGGAGCGAGGCGTCCGTCCCATAATCGCCAATTCCATTCTTTTGGACCGAGTTCTGACGCAGTATTACACCATTCCATTACCTGATAGAAGTTTCTATAAGAATGAAATTTCGTAGCCGATGGGGCTGGTGGAAGTCTCTCTGGGTTCACAAAAGTTGATGTCTTTGAGCTGTTCAGTTTTTCAAGAAAACCCTGTACCTAGCTTTTCTGAGACCTTCCCTTTCTTAACCTTGTAGAAACACAGCGAAAAATTTTCACCGGCTTGCTGGACTTCTTTCTTCGTAAAGCGCAGATTCAGGAATACTTTGCCTAAGTTCTTCACGGGTTTTGAGGAATGGCAGGACGGCCTGCTTTCCTATCCAAAAATCGGGACGTCGTGACGCAACCAAGAAAAGCGTGGCCAACAAGATAATAGTGACAAACCTATCCCAGTGATCTTTTGATAAAGTTGATGTGCCAGTATCTATTGACAGCGCTCTTGACTTGGTAGTGGTTTCGAAGTGGAGATCCCTGCCCTCCGGAGGCAGGTGATGGAGGAGAAGGATCAATAAATCAGTGTCGTTTCCAACTGCTGCGTTTACCCTTTTCTTGGCTGCATCAACACCTGTCAATGCAATCAGAACGTCTGCATCTCTCTCTAGATGAAGGACAGTGAGGCCGACTTAGACAATGTTCTTACTAATAGCTCGAATAATGTTCTGCTTATTGTTGGGAATTCCGCAAAAATCCTCCTTCTTTCTTTGCAGCTTCATAGTCAGTGTGAAATCGACGGTCGAACACTGGATACCTTTCTTTCGTCAAACCTGGGTGACATCTTTGGTAGACGGACCTGAAGTGTAACCATCAAAGACGACGGAAGAATTTGAATACTTCTGTGTCACGAATGAAACGTAACTATCGCAAATCTGTTTGAAAGTGTTCCCTTTGTTCCATGGAATAGGCTGGAGCAGCCATCCACCATCTATCGTGTATTGTTTCGTCTCTTTTGATAGGACGTTCACAGGTTCTGCCTTTGCTAATTTCCAAATAGCCTTTGCTAGCTCCACTTTATCTGGCTATCGCAGTAGGCTTGACGATTCGAAA
>JAPEVW010000342.1:132500-151645 GCA_027921565.1 Artemia sinica
CACAATTTTCAAACACCGCCATCGACGTAAAGTGACCTGGAGATCCCCAGACGGTAAAACCGAGAACATGATTGATTATATCCTGATATCGAAGCGCTGGAAGTCTTCCGTACTAGACACAGTAGCATTACCTGGAGCAGACTTCGACTCTGACCACACTCTCCTGATGTCAAGGTTCAAGCTAAGAATGAGAAAATTGCAAAAAGCAACAAAAATCCCAAGATTCCGGCTGGATCTGCTGCGGGATCCCGCAAAAAAGCAGACCTACACTTCCACTCTATCTGAAAAATTCCGAGAGATCCTGAAAAAATCATTCTTCCTTGACCACTGCTAATGAGATAGACTCCCTGACCTAGCAGGCTACATCAGCTATCATAGAGACAGCGAATGACGTCCTTGGAAGAAAAACTCCAAATGAAAAACCATGGATCACAGATGAGATCATTGCGCTATGCGAGGATAAGCGACTTTTTTGCAATAAATCCGACCGTCACAGTTGGGATACTTACAAGCTCCTCAAGAGAAGAGTAGAGCGAGAGATCAGAAAGGCACTACGTAACCACCTGCGAAAGAAATGCGAAGACTGCGAAGTACTGTCCAAGAAGGGGAATAGCGGAGCAGTTTTCAGAATGGTACGCGAGTTAAGCCGGAAAAAAGAGCCGCAAACATCAGTGATCCTGGACAAAGACGGAAATGAGATCTACGATTCAAAGATGAAACTTGAAAGATGGAAAGAATACTTTAACGATAAACTGAATCCCCCAGTAGCTGCGGATCCTAAAATACTAACCCGCTTCCCCATACCCGACCAAGAACTCAGACCACCACCCCCACTCAAGTCAGAAACCGAGTCAGCAATCAAGACGCTCAAACAAGGAAAAGCCCCTGGCCCAGACGGAGTCACCGCTGAACTCATTAACGTCGGATCGGATGATGTAACTGATCTGTACCATGCCATTGTGTATGCGGTGTGGGAAACCGGCCACGTACCCCGTCAGTGGTGCAAGGCTGCCATTATACCCATTCACAAAAAGGGGTCAAAGAAAGAGTGCGGAAACTACCGTCCGATCAGCCTCACGAGCCATCAGTCACGTGTCCTGACAAAAATCCTACTCCGACGCATTCAAGCAACAACTGCCTTTGCCATTGGAAAATATCAGGCCGGCTTCCGCCCTGGAAGATCAACAATCGATCAGATATTTGTCGTTCGGCAACTCATGGAACGACACATCGAATTCAACCAAGAACTCTACCAACTATTCGTTGATTTCCGTCAGGCATTTGACCTGATATGGCGCGAAGGACTATGGCATATCCTCCTTCACTACGGTATCCCTTATGATATAGTCCAAATAATCAAGAGTCTGTACGACCAGTTCCGAGGCCAAGTAATAACCGTTGATGGGTTGTCAGAAGAGTTTACAACTTCGTCAGGAGTACTCTAGGGTTGCATCTTATCACCACATCTCTTCAACCTCTTTCTAAATGCCGTTCTGTCGATGATGCAGTCGGAATATGGCGCAACAATAGGAGGGGTGTTAATAGAGAATCTTGCCTACGCTGATGATATTGATGAGCTAGCCAACTCTACACAAGAATTGCAGGCACAAGCTGATAAACTCTACGATACCACAAAGCCGTTCGGGATGGAGATCAATGCCAGCAAGACCAAAGTCATGGTAACTACGAGACGTGAACTAGACAACCCGCCCATTATCACCATAGGTGGGAGACAGGTTGAAACGGATGATCACTTCCTGTACCTTGGTAGCCTACTCTCCTCAGATAATTGCCATAGCTCTGACGTGAAACGTCGACTTGCACTTGCTAGCTCTAGCTTCCGAAGACTAGCCAACCTCTGGAAAAGTAACCACCTATCCAACAAACTCAAAATGCGCCTATTCAACAGTTCAGTAATCCCCATAGTTATTTATGGATGTGAAACATGGACTCTGAAAACCGAAGACGAAATAAAACTTCTAGCTTTTGAGGTGAGATGCCTCCGTCGCATTTCTAGAATCAAATACACTGACCGAATCACAAATGTGGAAGTACGTCAAAGGCTCCAGTCCACTGAAACCATACTCAATAAAATTAAGAAGCAACAACTGCGCTGGTTCGGCCACGTCAAGCGAATGGAGCCGAGCCGCCTTCCGAAAATCGCCCTTGAAGGATCCCTCCATGGCCTTCGCCCACGAGGCAGACCACGAAAACGATGGATGGAGAACTTCCACTTCGACAACGTCAAGATAGCCCAGTTATCACGTACCGCACCAGATGGAGCAATGTACCGAGCCCTTACGCATGAGCTAGCAAGAGGAGTGGCCCCAAAACGTCCCACGAGGATGGCCGGGACCTAAGTAAAGTAAGGTACATAAATGCAGCTATTAGTTTTGAAAAAAAAATTTAGAACCTCTAAAACGAGAGAGCGGGGATTAAAAAAAACCTTAAAAAAAAAACAAAAATAGTGTTTTTTCTTTTAAAGGTGGTCAGGAACTATGTCTTATTTTTGATTATGTTTCCTTTTTTATTTAACAGGAGAGATTGTTCTAAACAAATGGTCGTAGAGCGTCGTGAGAGGAATCATCTGAACTACAATTTTACGCTCTAGTTCTCTGAGATCGCATCGCAGAAAACGGATTAGTTAAAGTATTTATTGGAGGGAAAACAATAATTGTGGCTGGGTAATGGCCCAAATGCTATCGAACAAAAATATACGATAGGTTTGCTAATCAAAGTTAGACAGCCGAACGGTTCAGTGTTATCAAAAAACCTCTTAATAGAGTCTCCGATTTACACTGGGACTGAAACTGGAGAATAACGACTTTAACTTCAGACCTGAGATTTTTGGATATAATGAAATGAAGGGTTAATTTTTTCCAGTTTTTTCCCTTTGGAGGCTGTTTTCCTTCTTTTCTAAAATTATTCTTTTCTTACGCAAATAACTTTCAATGGGTAGTTTATAATTTAATGAGCACTACTTAGTGGGAAGCAGGATAAAGAGAATAATCTTTATGTTAAGGGTCAGGCACACGTAGCTGATTTCGGGAACCGATTTCACCTTCAATGGACAAACGATAGCGGCAAGAAAAATTTGTTGAAAGAAAAATTTATTGCGCGAGATTTTCAAAACAAAGAATCATGGACACAAATAGTCAACTGGAGTTTATTAATATTTGAATGATCGATCTCAGCTTAGTTTTCAGTTTATTTCTCAGCTCAGTAGCTGGGTCTTTCACCACAGACATCTCTGACTGACTATTTATTTGTATCGCTATTTTTTGTGTGA
The DNA here is from genome assembly GCA_027921565.1 of Artemia sinica. NCBI lineage: Eukaryota > Metazoa > Arthropoda > Branchiopoda > Anostraca > Artemiidae > Artemia > Artemia sinica. Next base: position 135,790 of record JAPEVW010000342.1, read on the forward strand.
TGACAATGATGAAAATCGGCACTGATTTTGTAAATCGGCACCAAAAACTAGAAAATTTTTCAAGTTCAAATCGACGTCGATTTCTTTTAAAATCGGCGCTGGTTTTGAAATCATTTCCCGAAGTCAGTTACGTGTGCCCAGCCCTTTATTACTGAAGTTCTTTTTTCGCAATTCGTTCTCTATTGACAAGGGCCCCTCTTTCTTTTATGTTTGCTACCATGATTGGTTTGATGACTTGTTTTGGAAAGGGTTTCTTTAGTTTGGTTACTATTGACAAAGGGAACGTGGTAACCTCTATTAATTAGTTCAATTTGTTTTCTTTTATCGTATTCACTTTTCAAGATATTTAGAAATAAGTATTTTTTGAACTGCGTTATATCTTCTAATTTCACCAAATAGATGAGAAATGTAGCATTGTATAATAAAAACTACTGCTGTATTTCACAACCCTCAAAATGCGATAAAATTATTACAGATAAAGTATTTCAGAGAGGTCTTTTAAGATAGACCACCTCAGCTAACTTGTTTTAATAAGTTAGTACCAGAAGAAGATGATTAACTTATGACAGAACTATTGTTGGAAGTTAGTGCGCAGTTACTAAGCCTACAAAGCCTCTCTACTAAACCTACCAAGTTTCAAGTTTTCAAATTAGATGCAAACCAAAAGGTATATTCACAATAAAAAATTTACTAATAGGCCTACCGGGATTTAGCTAGTGCTAGTTAGGGCCAATAAGATTTTTCTGATAGGCCGATACGAATGTTTTTTTTTTTTTTTTTATGAAATATGCTGATAGGCTCAGATCAACGGTAACAAATCCTCGGGATTAGGAAAATCTTATTGTGAATGGATCCTAAAGAATTTAGACGATTTACAATGGTAATTGAGAGACAAAATGTGTGAAAATAAGTTTTTTTTCTTTCGGAAGGTTTAAACAGATGTTCAGATTGGAATAATATCTGCTTTTCATGTCAAACTAATGGTCAATTTGAGCCATTTCATTTGCCTTGTTTAGCAACTTTATTGAGTTGAAAAATTCAACTTTTACAGGACAACTGGGTAATTCTTACTACACAATAGAAACAGCTACGTAAATTGATGGTAAAAATTCCTCGATAAAACAGCAACAGCTGTGGAAGAGGCAATCCTGTGTAAACATAGCCGCAATTCAGATTGTTCATTGAAGCGATTCATGAATATTTCCCATCACAGTAGTTTTTTTTTCTGTGTGAACCTTGAAATAGTGTCTTAAAGGGTATTGAAAAATGTATTTATACTCGTTTAAGTGACGAAATTTGAGCACAAAACAAGCAGTGGCGTCAATTCACGGATATATAAAGAGAGGAGGGGCAAATTTATTTGCAAAGCCTGGGGAATGGATTATGATAAGATAAGATTTATTCTTCATTAGATACACATACAATATTACATGTTATTGTTACCCCAAAGGCTCATTGGCTTGTAAAGAAGAGGGAAGACAAATGAGTTGCTTACTCAGGGATGAAAAGCAAAAGAAAATTTAAAATGATCACATACTCACATACGAAGGAGAAGAAAAAAAATATAGATAAAATGAAAACTATAGAAAAAATAGAATAAATAAACTAAATTAATTAATTAGATTAAATTAAATAGACTAAAAAAAACGAAAAAAAAATACACATGTAAAATAACTTCTACGAAGCCAAAGAATTTTTAACAATTTTTTTAAACGAACCGAATGAGTGGCGCCCCCTAGCTGATTCAGGCAACTTATTCCAAACAATATGACACGCCATTAGAGGATTAAAATCTGACCTTATGCAAGGAGTAAATGGAACTTGAACAAGATTTGTCATATTGCGAAGATTATAATTATTTTTATCAGAGGTAAAAGATAGCGGAACACTTAGGGGCCAGGGGAGGTCGCCATGAAGCTGAGAAAAAGTAAAACATGCACATGAAAGAATGTATAGTGACTCAAGATCAAGTAATGGTATGACTAATGAACGATAGTAGAGATGACCCTAAAGGCCCCACGCGACACCCCTGCTGCCACCTACAACTTTTTTACATAGTTTAATGGGGACAGTGTCAATGACCTCTTTCTCCAATGTCTCTTTCTCCAGGTGTGTTTTTGGCACGCTCGAGGCGAATGTTATGATCTAGGAAAGTATTTGTTGTTTTGGCCAAGTGCCTGGGAAGAATGTTTATGATCCAGAAATAGTATTTGTTGTTGTTGTTGTTTTTGGACTTCCCCTTTCTTGACAGTTCAATCAACCAATGACATCATCTGTCTGACCTTAAAATTTTCGCCTAGAAACGATTCTCCAGGAATAGATCCAAGTCATTAATGTCTTTGCCTCGGAAACAGTTCTACTGGTCGAACTCCAAAAGATATTAATAACCAAACGCCATGGAAACAATTCTCAAAGAAACATCTTAGCGATGAATAGATTTAGCGCGGGAATCAGGTTTCTTAGTAATTTGAAATGTGACAGCGCAGAGATGCCAAAAAACAAAAGGAACACGCTGAAATTACGTTTAGGGGTTATTTGGGCGAAACCGTTTTAAGGGAATTATTTCGGCGAAACAGTTAGAGACATTTTAAAAGATGATTTTTGAAGAGATTTTAGAAGAGGATTTGAGGGTGAAAACTCTGTGGTCGTTATAATACACAAGTTCCATTTGAACAGTGTTGTGAGGTCCTCTACCCCGACCCCAGAGAGTCCTCATACCCCATCCCAATCCCGAAGGAAGCCACCGGTCCTCAAAGGTTTCTCCGGATTCCCAAAGGGCCCCCGGCGCCCCAAAATGCTCCTGAGCCACCATTTTAATACTTTTTTAGGGCTTTATTATATCTTTTCAGAACAAATTATTATTTTAGGGAATTATTTCGGCGAAACAGTTAGAGACATTTTAAAAGATGATTTTTTGAAGAGATTTTAGAAGAGGATTTTGAGGGTGAAACTCTGTGGTCGTTATAATACACAAGTTCCATTTGAACAGTCTCGTGAGGTCCTCTACCCCGACCCCAAAGGGCTCCGATCCTCCTACCCCGACCCAAAGGGCCCCGATCCCCCTACCCCAACCCCAAGGAAGCCCCCCGGTCTCCAAAGGTTCTCCGGGCTTCCAAAGGGCCCCCGGCGCCCCAAAGGCTCCTGAGCCACCATTTTAATACTTTTTTAAGGCTATATTATATCTTTTCAGAACAAGTTCCTTTCATAATGTCATTCCTTAGCCCATTTTTACAAGTTGAAGTACCTGTCCTTTTCACCCACAACTATACTTTACAGCTTTTTTAGATACCTTAAAACCAAGAAATACCTTTCAAAAGGCATTTCAGAGCAAGTTCCTTTCTTAATGTCATTCCTTAACACATTTTCCAACTTGAAGTACCTATCTTTTTCACCACAACTATACTTTACAGTTTTTTAGATACCTTAACACCAAGAAATACCTTTCAAAAGGCATTTCAGAGCAAGTTCCTTTCTTAATGTCATTCCTTAACACATTTTACAAGTTGAAGTACCCATCTTTTCACCCCACAACTATACTTTACAGCTTTTTAGATACCTTAACACCAAGAAATACCTTTCAAAAGGCATTTCAGAGCAACTTCTTTTCTTAATGTCCCTTCTAAACCCATTTTCCAACTTGAAGCATCTATCCTTTTCACCCACAATTATACTTTACAGCTTTTTTGAATACCTCAACACCAAGAAATACTTTTCAAAAGGCATTTCAGAGCAAGTTCCTTTGTTAATGTCCCTTCTAAACCCATTTTACAAGTTGAAGTACCCATCCCTTTCAACCACAACTATACTTTACAGCTTTTCGGACACCTCAACACAAGAAATACCTTTCAAAAGCCATTTCAGAGCAAGTTCCTTTCTTAATGTCCCTTCTAAACCCATTTTCCAACTTGAAGTGCCCATCCTTTTAGCTTAGAGTTTTAGTTTGGTATAGTTTTAGTTGAAAGTTTAGAGTTTTTAGCTTAGAGTCTTAGATTAGAGTTTTTGTTAGAGTTCTAGTTTAGTTTTAATTAAGAGTTTAGAGTTTTAGCTTAGAGTCTTAGCTTAGAGTTTTTTTTAGAGTTCTAGTTTATTTTAGTTTTAGTTAAGAGTTTAGAGTTTTTAGCTTAGAGGCTTAGCTTAGAGTTTTTGATAGAGTTCTAGTTTAGTTTAGTTTTAGTTAAGAGTTTGATGTTTTACCTTAGAGTCATAGCTTGGAGTTTTAGTTAGAGTTCTAGTTTAGTTTAGTTTTAGTTAAGAGTTTAGAATTTTAGCTTAGAGTCTTAGCTTAGAGTTTTTGTTAGAGTTTTAGTTTATTTTAGTTTTAGTTAAGAGTTTAGAGTTTTTAGCTTAGAGTCTTAGCTTAGAGTTTTTGTTGAAGTTCTAGTTTAGTTTAGTTTTAGTTAAAAGTTTAGAGTTTTAGCTTAGAGTCTTAGCTTAGAGTTTTTGTTAGAGTTCTAGTTTAGTTTAGTCTTAACTTAGAGTTTTTTTTATAGAGTTCTAGTTTAGTTTAATTTTAGTTAAGAGTTTGATGTTTTACCTTTGAGTTTCAGTTAGAGTTCTAGTTTAGTTTAGTTTTAGTTAAGAGTTTAGAATTTTAGCTTAGAGTCTTAGCTTAGAGTTTTGTTAGAGTTCTAGTTTAGTTTAGTTTTAGTTAAGAGTTTAGAATTTTAGCTTAGAGTCTTAGCTTAGAGTTTTTGTTGAAGTTCTAGTTTAGTTTAGTTTTAGTTAAAAGTTTAGTTTTTAGCTTAGAGTCTTAGCTTAGAATTTTAGTTAGAGTTCTAGTTTAGTTAATTTTAGTTAAGAGTTTAGAATTTTATCTTAGAGTCTTAGCTTAGAGTTTTTGTTAGAGTTCTAGTTTATTTTAGTTTTAGTTAAGAGTTTGGTGTTTTACCTTAGAGTCTTAGCTTAGAGTTTTAGTTAGAGTTCTAGTTTAGTTTAGTTTTAGTTAAGAGTTTAGAGTTTTTAGCTTTGAGTCTTATCTTAGAGTTTTTGTTAGAGTTCTAGTTTATTTTAGTTTTAGTTAAGAGTTTAGAGTTTTTAGCTTAGAGTCTCAGCTTAGAGTTTTTGTTGAAGTTCTAGTTTAGTTTAGTTTTAGTTAATAGTTTAGAGTTTTAGCTTAGAGTCATAGCTTAGAATTTTTGTTAGACTTGAAGTTTAGTTTAGTAATAGTTAAGAGTTTTAAAGTTTTTAGCTTAGAGTCTTAGCTTAGAGTTTTTGTTGAAGTTCTAGTTTAGTTTAGTTTTAGTTAATAGTTTAGAGTTTTAGCTTAGAGTTTTAGCTTAGAGTTTTTGTTAGAGTTGAAGTTTAGTTTAGTAATAGTTAAGAGTTTTGAGTTTTAGCTTAGAGTCTTAGCTTATAGTTTTTGTTAGAGTTCTAGTTTAGTTTAGATATAGTTAAGAGTTTGGAGTTTTACCTTAGAGACTTAGCTTAGAGTTTTAGTTTACTTTAGTTTTAGTTAAGAGCTTAGAGTTTTTTAGCTTAGAGTCTTAGCTTAGAGTTTTTGTTAGAGTTCTAGTTTAGTTTAGTTTTAGTTAAGAGTTTGGTGTTTTACCTTAGAGTCATTCCTTAGAGTTTTAGTTAGAGTTCTAGTTTAGTTTAGTTTTAGTTAAGAGTTTAGAATTTTAGCTTAGAGTCTTAGCTTAGATTTTTAGTTAGAGTTCTAGTTTAGTTTAGTTTTAGTTAAGAGTTTTAGAGTTTTTAGCTTAGAGTCTTAGCATAGAGTTTTTGTTGAAGTTCTAGTTTAGTTTAGTAATAGTTAAGAGTTTAGAGTTTTAGCTTAGAGTCTTAACTAAGAGTTTTTGTTAAAGTTGAAGTTTAGTTTAGCAATAGTTTTAGCTTAGAGTCTTAGCTTAGAGTTTTAGTTTAGTTTAGTTTTAGTTAAGAATTTAGAGTTTTTTAGCTTAGAGTCTTAGCTTAGAGTTCTTGTTAGAGTTCTAGTTTAGTTTAGTTTTAGTTAAGAGTTTAGAGTTTTTAGCTTAGAGTCTTAGCTTAGAGTTTTAGTTAGAGTTCTAGTTTAGTTTAGTTATAGTTAAGAGTTTGGAGTTTTACCTTAGAGTCTTAGCTTAGAGTTCTAGTTAGAGTTGAAGTTTACTATAGTTACAGTTAAGAATTTAGAGTTTTAGCTTAGAGTCATAGCTTAGACTTTTACTTAAAGTTGTAGTTTAGTTAAGTTTTATTTAAGAGTTTCGAGTTTTAGCTTAGAGTCTTACCTTAGAGTTTTTGTTAGAGTTCTAGTTTAGTTTAGTTTTAGTCAAGAGTTTAGAGTTTTAGCTTAGAGTCTTAGCTTAGAGTTTTAGTTAGAGTTCTAGTTTAGTTTAGTTATAGTTAAGAATTTAGAGTTTTAGCTTAGAGTCATAGCTTAGAGTTTTAGTTAAAGTTATAGTTTAGTAAAGTTATAGTTAAGAGTTTAGAGTTTTACCATAGAGTCATAGCTTAGAGTTTTAGTTAGAATTTTAGTTCAGTTTAGTTTTAGTTAAGAGTTTAGAGTTTTAGCTTAGAGTCTTAGCTTATAGTTTGTGTTAGAGTTCTAGTTTAGTTTAGTTATAGTTAAGAGTCTCGAGTTTTTAGCTTAAAGTCATAGCTTAGAGTTTCTGTTAGAGTTTTAGTATAGTTTACTTCTAGTTAAGAGTTTAGAGTTTTAGCTTAGAGTCTTAGCTTATAGTTTGTGTTAGAGTTCTAGCTTAGTAAAGTTAAAGTTAAGAGTTTAGAGTTTTAGCTTAGAGTCTTAGCTTAGAGTTTTTGTTAGAGTTCTAGTTTAGTTTAGTTTTAGTTAAGAGTTTGGTGTTTTACGTTAGAGACTTAGCTTAGAGTTTTACTCTAGTTTAGTTTTAGTTAAGAGTTTAGAGTTTTAGCTTAGAGTCTTATCTTAGAGTTTTTGTTAGAGTTCTAGTTTAGTTTAGTTTTAGTTATGAGTTTAGAGTTTTTAGCTTAGAGTCTTAGTTTAGAGTTTTTTGTTGAAGTTCTAGTTTAGTTTAGAGTTTGAGCTTAGACTTAGAGTTTTAATTAGAGTTCTTGTTTAGTTTAGTTTTAGTTAAGAGTTTAGAGTTTTAGCTAAGAGTCTCAGCTTAGAGTTTTTTGTTAGAGTTCTAGTTTAGTTTATTTTTAGTTAAGAGTTTAGAGTTTTTTAGCTTAGAGTCTTAGTTTAGAGTTTTTGTTGAAGTTCTAGTTTAGTTTAGTTTTAGTTTAGAGTTTTAGCTTAGACTTAGAGTTTTAATTAGAGTTCTAGTTTAGTTTAGTTTTAGTTAAGAGTTTAGAGTTTTGCCATAGAGTCTTAGCTTAGAGTTTTAGTTAGAGTTAAAGTTTAGTTTAGTTACCGTTAAGAATTTAGAGTTTTAGCTTAGAATCATAGCTTAGAGTTCTACTTAAAGTTATAGTTTGGTTAAGTTTTAGTTAAGAGTTTCGAGTTTTAGCTGAGTCTTAGCTTAGAGTTTTTGTTAGAGTTGTTTCGGTTAGAGTTCTAGTTAAGTTTAGATATAGTTAAGCGTTTGGAGTTTTACCTTCGAGACTTAGCTTAGAGTTTTAGTTTAGTTTAGTTTCAGTTTAGAGTTTAGAGTTTTTTAGCTTAGAGTCTTAGCTTAGAGTTTTTGTTAGAGTTCTAGTTTAGTTTAGTTTTAGTTAAGAGTTTGATGTTTTACCTTAGAGTCATAGCTTAGAGTTTTAGTTAGAGTTCTAGTTTAGTTTAGTTTTAGTTAAGAGTCTAGAATTTTAGCTTAGAGTCTTAGCTTAGAGTTTTTTGTTAGAGTTCTAGTTTAGTTTAGTTTTAGTTAAGAGTTTAGAGTTTTTAACCTAGAGTCTTAGCTTAGAGTTTTTGTTGAAGCTCTAGTTTAGTTTAGTTTTAGTTAAGAGTTTATAGTTTTAGCTTAGACTCTTAGCTTAGAGTTTTTGTTAGAGTTTTAGTTTAGTTTAATTTTAGTTAAGAGTTTAGAGTTTTAGCTTAGAGTCTTAGCTTAGAGTTATAGTTAGAGTTGAAGTTTAGTTTAGTTATAGGTAAGAATTTAGAGTTTTTAGCTTAGAGTCGTAGTTTAGAGTTTTTGTTAGAGTTCTAGGTTAGTTTAGTTAAGAGTTTAGAGTTTTATCATAGAGTCATAGCTTAGAGTTTTTGTTGAAGTTGAAGTTTAGTTTAGTCATAGTTAAGAATTTAGAGTTTTTAGCTCAGAGTCTTAGCTTAGAGTTTTACTTAGAGTTCTTGTTTAGTTTAGTTTTAGTTAAGAGTTTAGAGTTTTATTTTAGAGTCTTAGCTTAGAGTTTTTGTTGAAGCTTTAGTTTAGTTTAGTTAAGAGTTTAGAGTTCTACCTTAGAGTCTTAGCTTAGAGTTTTACTTAGAGTTGAAGTTTAGTTTAGTTATAGTTAAGGGTTTAGAGTTTTAGCTTGGAGTCTTAGCTTAGAGTTTTAGTTAGAGTTCTAGCTTAGTTTAGTTTTAGTTAAGAGTTTAGAGTTTTACCTTAAAGTCTTAGCTTAGAGTTTTATTTAGAGTTCTAGTTTAGTTTAGTTTTAGTTAAGAGTTTTGAGTTTTACCTTAAAGTCTTAGATTAGAGTTTTAGTTAGGGTTCAAGTTTCGTTTAGTTTAGTTATAGTTAAGAGTTATAGTTTAGAGTTCTACCTTAGAGTCTTAGCTTAGAGTTTTACTTAGAGTTGAAGTTTAGTCTAAACTAGCATAACCACAAAATTACACAATATTGCATAGAAATACCAAAACCATAGGTTAGATTAGGTTAGGTTAGGTTAGAGGTTAGGTTTCTCCACGTTTAAGTTAGGTTAGATTAGGTTAGCTTATCATGAGCGCTCATGATAATCTAACCTAATCTAACCTAACTTAAACGTGGAGAAACCTAACCTCTAACCTAACCTAACCTAATCTAACCTATGGTTTTGGTATTTCTATGCAATATTGTGTAATTTTGTGGTTATGCTAGTTTAGACTAAACTTCAACTCTAAGTAAAACTCTAAGCTAAGACTCTAAGGTAGAACTCTAAACTATAACTCTTAACTATAACTAAACTAAACGAAACTTTAACCCTAACTAAAACTCTAATCTAAGACTTTAAGGTAAAACTCAAAACTCTTAACTAAAACTAAACTAAACTAGAACTCTAAATAAAACTCTAAGCTAAGACTTTAAGGTAAAACTCTAAACTCTTAACTAAAACTAAACTAAGCTAGAACTCTAACTAAAACTCTAAGCTAAGACTCCAAGCTAAAACTCTAAACCCTTAACTATAACTAAACTAAACTTCAACTCTAAGTATAACTCTAAGCTAAGACTCTAAGGTAGAACTCTAAACTCTTAACTAAACTAAACTAAAACTTCAACAAAAACTCTAAGCTAAGACTCTAGAATAAAACTCTAAACTCTTAACTAAAACTAAACTAAACAAGAACTCTAAGTAAAACTTTAAGCTAAGACTCTAAGCTAAAAACTCTAAATTCTTAACTATGACTAAACTAAACTTCAACTTCAACAAAAACTCTAAGCTATGACTCTATGATAAAACTCTAAACTCTTAACTAAACTAAACTAGAACTCTAACAAAAACTCTAAACTACGACTCTAAGCTAAAAACTCTAAATTCTTACCTATAACTAAACTAAACTTCAACTCTAACTATAACTCTAAGCTAACACTCTAAGCTAAAACTCTAAACTCTTAACTAAAACTAAACTAAACTAAAACTCTAACAAAAACTCTAAGCTAAGAGTCTAAGCTAAAACTATAAACTCTTAACTAAAACTAAACTAAACTAGAGCTTCAACAAAAACTCTAAGCTAAGACTCTAGGTTAAAAACTCTAAACTCTTAACTAAAACTAAACTAAACTAGAACTCTAACAAAAAACTCTAAGCTAAGACTCTAGGCTAAAATTCTAGACTCTTAACTAAAACTAGACTAAACTAGAACTCTAACTAAAACTCTAAGCTATGACTCTAAGATAAAACATCAAACTCATAACTAAAACTAAACTAAACTAGAACTCTAACAAAAACTCTAAGCTAAGACTCTAAGCTAAAAAACTCTAAACTCTTAACTAAAACTAAACTAAACTAAAACTCTAAGCTAAGTCTCGAAGGTAAAACTCCAAACGCTTAACTATATCTAAACTTAACTAGAACTCTAACCAAAACTCTAAGCTAAGACTCTAAGCTAAAACTCTAAACTCTTAACTATTACTAAACTAAACTTCAACTCTAACAAAAACTCTAAGCTAAGACTCTAAGCTAAAACTCTAAACTATTAACTAAAACTAAACTAAACTAGAACTTCAACAAAAACTCTAAGCTAAAACTCTAAGCTAAAAACTCTAAACTCTTAACTAAAACTAAAATAAACTAGAACTCTAACAAAAACTCTAAGCTAAGACTCTAAGCTAAATCCAAACTCTTAACTAAAACTAAACTAAACTAGAACTCTAACTAAAACTCTAAGCTAAGACTCTAAGGTAAAACACTAAACTCTTAACTAAAAGTAAACTAAACTAGAACTCTAACTGAAACTCAAAGGTAAAACATCAAATTCTTAACTAAATTTAAACTAAACTAGAACTCTAACAAAAACTCTAAGCTAAGACTCTAAGCTAAATCTAAACTCTTAACTAAAACTAAACTAAACTAGAACTCTAACAAAAACTCTAAGCTAAGACTCAGCTAAAACTCGAAACTCTTAACTAAAACTTAACCAAACTTCAACTTTAAGTAGAACTCTAAGCTATGACTCTAAGCTAAAACTCTAAATTCTCAACGGTAACTAAACTAAACTTTAACTCTAACTAAAACTCTAAGCTAAGACTCTATGGCAAAACTCTAAACTCTTAACTAAAACTAAACTAAACTAGAACTCTAATTAAAACTCTAAGTCTAAGCTAAAACTCTAAAATAAAACTAAACTAAACTAGAACTTCAACAAAAACTCTAAACTAAGACTCTAAGCTAAAAAACACTAAACTCTTAACTAAAAATAAACTAAACTAGAACTCTAACAAAAAACTCTAAGCTGAGACTCTTAGCTAAAACTCTAAACTCTTAACTAAAACTAAACTAAACAAGAACTCTAATTAAAACTCTAAGTCTAAGCTAAAACTCTAAACTAAACTAGAACTTCAACAAAAAACTCTAAACTAAGACTCTAAGCTAAAAACTCTAAACTCATAACTAAAACTAAACTAAACTAGAACTCTAACAAAAACTCTAAGATAAGACTCTAAGCTAAAACTCTAAACTCTTAACTAAAACTAAACTAGAGTAAAACTCTAAGCTAAGTCTCTAAGGTAAAACACCAAACTCTTAACTAAAACTAAACTCAACTAGAACTCTAACAAAAACTCTAAGCTAAGACTCTAAGCTAAAACTCTTAACTTTAACTTTACTGAACCAGAACTCTAACACAAACTATAAGCTAAGACTCTAAGCTAAAACTCTAAACTCTTAACTAGAAGTAAACTATGCTAGAACTCTAACAGAAACTCTAAGCTATGACTCTAAGCTAAAAACTCGAGACTCTTAACTATAACTAAACTAAACTAGAACTCTAACACAAACTATAAGCTAAGACTCTAAGCTAAAACTCTAAACTCTTAACTAAAACTAAACTGAACTAGAACTCCAACTAAAACTCTAAGCTAAGACTCTAAGGTAAAACTCTAAACTCTTAACTATAACTTTACTAAACTATAACTTTAACTAAAACTCTAAGCTATGACTCTAAGCTAAAACTCTAAATTCTTAACTATAACTAAACTAAACTAGAACTCTAACTAAAACTCTAAGCTAAGACTCTAAGGTAAAACTCTAAACTCTTAACTAAAACTAAACTAAACTAGAACTCTAACAAAAACTCTAAGGTAAGTCTCTAAGCTAAATCTCGAAAAACTTAAATAAAACTTAACTAAACTACAACTTTAAGTAAAAGTCTAAGCTATGACTCTAAGCTAAAACTCTAAATTCTTAACTGTAACTATACTAAACTTCAACTCTAACTAGAACTCTAAGCTAAGACTCTATGGTAAAACTCTAAACTCTTAACTAAAACTAAACTAAACTAGAACTCTAACTAAAACTCTAAGCTAAGACTCTAAGCTAAAACTCTAAACTCTTAATTAAAACTAAACTAAACTAGAACTCTAACAAAAACTCTAAGCTAAGACTCTAAGCTAAAAAACTCTAAATTCTTAACTAAAACTAAACTAAACTAAAACTCTAAGCTAAGACTCTAAGCTAAAACTATTACTAAACTAAACTTCAACTTTAACAAAAACTCTTAGTTAAGACTCTAAGCTAAAACTCTAAACTCTTAACTATTACTAAACTAAACTAGAACTTCAACAAAAACTCTATGCTAAGACTCTAAGCTAAAAACTCTAAACTCTTAACTAAAACTAAACTAAACTAGAACTCTAACTAAAACTCTATGCTTTGACTCTAAGGTAAAACACCAAACTCTTAACTAAAACTAAAACTAAACCAGAACTCTAACAAAAACTCTAAGCTAAGACTCTAAGCTAAAAAACTCTAAGCTCTTAACTAAAACTAAACTAAACTAAAACTCTAAGCTAAGTCTCTAAGGTAAAACTCCAAACTCTTAACTATATCTAAACTAAACTAGAACTCTAACAAAAACTATAAGCTAAGACTCTAAGCTAAAACTCAAAACTCTTAACTATTACTAAACTAAACTTCAACTCTAACAAAAACTCTAAGCTAAAACTCTAAGCTAAAACTCTAAACTATTAACTAAAACTAAACTAAACTAGAACTTCAACAAAAACTCTAAGCTAAGACTCTAAGGTAAAACACCAAACTCTTAACTAAAAACTAAACTAAACTAGAACTCTAACTGAAACTCAAAGGTAAAACATCAAACTCAACTCTAACAAAAACTCTATGCTAAGACTCTAAGCTAAAAACTCTAAACTTTCGACTAAAATTAAAACTATACTAGAACTTCAACAAAAACTCTAAACTAAGACTCTAAGCTAAAAACTCTAAACTCTTAACTAAAACTAAAATAAACTAGAACTCTAACAAAAACTCTAAGCTAAGACTCTAAGATAAAATTCTAAACTCTTAACTAAAATTAACTAAACTAGAACTCTAACTAAAACTCTAAGCTAAGACTCTAAGCTAAAAACTCTAAACTTTTAACTAAAACTAAACTAAACTAGAACTTCAACAAAAACTCTAAGCTAAGACTCTAAGCTAAAATCTCTAAACTCTTAACTAAAACTAAACTAAACTAGAACTCTAACAAAAACTCTAAGCTAAGACTCTAAGCTAAAATTCTAAACTCTTAACTAAAACTAAACTAAACTAGAACTCTAACTGAAACTCAAAGGTAAAACATCAAACTCTTAACTAAATTAAACTAAACTAGAACTCTATAAAAAAACTCTAAGTTAAGACTAACTAAACTAGAACTCTAACAAAAACTCTAAGCTAAGACTCTAAGCTAAAAACTCTAAACTTTTAACTAAAATTAAACTAAACTAGAACTTCAACAAAAACTCTAAGCTAAGACTCTAAGCTAAAAACCCTAAACTCTTAACTAAAACTAAAATAAACCAGAACTCTAACAAAAACTCTAAGCTAAGACTCTAAGCTAAAATTCTAAACTCTTAACTAAAACTAAACTAAACTAGAACTCTAACTGAAACTCAAAGCTATGACTCTAAGGTAAAACATCAAACTCTTAACTAAAACTAAACTAAACTAGAACTCTATCAAAAACTCTAAGCTAAGACTCTAAGCTAAAAACTCTAAACTCTTAACTAAAACTAAAATAAACTAGAACTCTAACAAAAACTCTAAGCTAAGACTCTAAGCTAAAACTCTAAACTCTTAATTAAAACTAAACTAGAACTCTAACAAAAACTCTAAGCTAAGACTCTAAGCCAAAAACTCTAAACTTTCAACTAAAACTATACCAAACTAAGACTCTAAGCTAAAAGGATGGGTACTTCAAGTTGGAAAATGGGTTTAGAAGGGACATTAAGAAAGGAACTTGCTCTGAAATGGCTTTTGAAAGGTATTTCTTGGTGTTGAGGTGTCCAAAAAGCTGTAAAGTATAGTTGTGGTTGAAAGGGATGGGTACTTCAACTTGTAAAATGGGTTTAGAAGGGATATTAACAAAGGAACTTGCTCTGAAATGCCTTTTGAAAAGTATTTTCTTGGTGTTGAGGTATTCAAAAAAGCTGTAAAGTATAATTGTGGGTGAAAAGGATAGATGCTTCAAGTTGGAAAATGGGTTTAGAAGGGACATTAAGAAAAGAAGTTGCTCTGAAATGCCTTTTGAAAGGTATCGCTTGATGTTGAGGTATCCAAAAAGCTGTAAAGTATAGTTGTGGGTGAAAAAGATGGGGACTTCAACTTGTAAAATGTGTTAAGGAATGACATTAAGAAAGGAACTTGCTTCTGAAATGCCTTTTGAAAGGTATTTCTTGTGTTAAGGAATCTAAAAAACTGTAAAGTATAGTTGTGGTGAAAAAGATAGGTACTTCAAGTTGGAAAATGTGTTAAGGAATGACATTAAGAAAGGAACTTGCTCTGAAACGCCTTTTGAAAGGTATTTCTTGGTGTTAAGGTATCTAAAAAGCTGTAAAGTGTAGTTGTGGGTGAAAGGGACAGATACTTCAACTTGTAAAAATGGGCTAAGGAATGACATTAAGGAAGGAACTTTTTCTGAAAAGATATAATATAGCCTTAAAAAAGTATTAAATGGTGGCTCAGGAGCTTTGGGGCGCCGGGGGCCCTTTGGGAGCCCGGAGAACCTTTGGAGACCGGGGGGCTTCTTTGGGGTTGGGGTAGGGGGATCGGGGCCCTTTGGGTCGGGGTAGGAGGATCGGAGCCCTTTGGGGTCGGGGTAGAGGATCTCACGAGACTTTTCAAATGGAACTTGTGTATTATAACGATCACAGAGTTTCACCCTCTAATCCTCTTCTAAAATCTCTTCAAAAATCATCTTTTAAAATGTCTCTAACTGTTTCGCCGAAATAATTCCCTAAAATAATAATTTGTTCTGAAAAGATATAATAAAGCCTTAAAAAAGTATTAAAATGGTGGCTCAGGAGCCTTTGGGGCGCCGGGGGCCCTTTGGGAATCCGGAGAACCTTTGAGGACCGGTGGCTTCCTTCGGGGTTGGGGTGGGGTATGAGGACTCTTTGGGGTCGGGGTAGAGGATCTCACAACACTGTTCAAATGGAACTTGTGTATTATAACGACCACAGAGTTTCACCCTCAAATCCTCTTCTAAAATCTCTTCAAAAATCATCTTTTAAAATGTCTCTAACTGTTTCGCCGAAATAACTCCCTAAAACGGTTTCGCCCAAATAAACCCTAAACGTAATTTCAGCGTGTTCCTTTTGTTTTTTGGCATCTCTGCGCTGTCACATTTCAAATTACTAAGAAACCTGATTCCCGCGCTAAATCTATTCATCGCTAAGATGTTTCTTTGAGAATTGTTTCCATGGCGCTTGGTTATTAATATCTTTTGGAGTTCGACCAGTAGAACTGTTTCCGAGGCAAAGACATTAATGACTTGGATCTATTCCTTGAGAATCTTTCTAGGCGAAAATTTTTAAGGTCAGACAGATGATGTCATTGGTTGATTGAACTGTCAAGAAAGGGAAGTCCAAACAACAACAACAACAAATACTATTTCTGGATCATAACATTCTTCCCAGGCACTTGGCCAAAACAACAAATACTCTTTCCTAGATCATAACATTCGCCTCGAGCGTGCCAAAAACACACCTGGAGAAAGAGACCTTGGAGAAAGAGGTCATTGACACTGTCCCCATTAAACTATGTAAAAAGTTTTAGGTGGCAGCAGGGGTGTCCGCGTGGGGCCTTTAGGGTCACCTCTACTAACGATTAG